>JAVIWB010000101.1:0-135337 GCA_031893035.1 Dermolepida albohirtum | reverse complement strand
TAAAAACAAGATGTACAAAACTAAATTATTCACATATAGCAAAAAAATGAAGAGTAGTACATACGCTAAACTACAAGTAAACATAAATATTTAGAGCTCAACATAGTGCCATACACCTAAGCAAGCCATAATGGAATGCCCATCAAATTTAAGTAAATGCCTGATTTAGTGGTTCTTTACATCATACTCTGGGTCACCAGTTTCTGAAAAAGAAAATATGCTGTGTAAATACATGTTAAAAAATATATACAAATAATAATACTTCAACGAACTGAACAACTGCTAAATTTTAGGTTAAGATAAAATTATTATTATAATTATTATTATATACATGTTTCTAAATAAAGTCTTTTAAACTGATTACACTATAATTTTATTTACTAATCTTGAAAATCTTTAATGATAATAACAGTAAATTTTATTATAGGAAAATTTGATTAATTTAAAACAAAAGCCGCATGAAACACGGATTTTGCCGTGGTTTCCAGGTGCGACACTGTTTAATTATCTGCTGATAATGACAACTTAATTGTCGAAATACGTATAAGAAATACGAAAATTAATGTGAAAAGGGGTTATATATCAACCTTAAGTGATTAAGTAAATTTTATTGTTCAACAGATTAACAGATTGCAAACAATTTAAATAAGTTTTCAAAGTATTAAAATTAATATTAATTGCAGTCGTAGGATTATAAAAAGTTATTTTATCTAGAATTAACGAATTGTTTCACAAAATGTAATTCGAGCAATTCAGAACTCTTGAAATGAACCAAATTATAAAAAAAATTATATGAATTATCACCTAGCTTGGAGAGATTCCACTTGAAACTTATTGAGTAAAGAACGATGGTTGACTCCTCTCAGGTGATAAACTTCTTCAACTCGAAGGATATTTTAAAAATACTTAAATTGTGGAATTCTTAAAAAGTACTTTAGATCAAATTTGCATATTCAAGCGTATGATCTAGATAGGTATCCAATAAGCAGTGGCGGCTGGTCAGGTGAGGCAGGTGAGGCAGTGCCTCACCATCTAAATCTTGGAATTATAACAAGAATAATATGTATACTTTTAAAATTCTTTATAAATTAATTATCATCTTTTATTCAGAATTTATCTTATAAACAATAAGAAAATAGTTTTAAATAAACCGGCATTACAAGCAAAGTACAAATTTATCATTTCATTTTAATTCCGTGCGAATGTACGAGCGCGTATACTTGCCCCGACCAACTTCGTGCTTGATCTATGTATATCCCTACTAAACACGAATATTTGAGGCCCGGCCACTCATTGCCTCTCATTGAAAATTTATAACGCACTACAGCAGTCAAAAAAATTCTCAATTTCTATGGAAATTACAGTAAAGTATTAGCTACATATTTAAGATAACAAAGAAGAAAAAATATTCAAAAAGTTAATAGATTTTTCTAACTTTACTGTGAGATTTTTGAATTTTTTAATAATATAGAAAGCATTATTAATAGGATAAATTAAGTATTTATTTAATGATATAAAGATGTCTAAAGGTTTACATTCTTCTTGTACAGTTTCTCAATATTTCCTCCACGCAAATAATATGTTTTAAGTTTTAACAGGAGTATTTTTATTGTTTCAAGTAGATATTATTTAGATATCAATCTGAAGCCAATTTAAACTGAGCCTCTCATCGAATCACAATCGCCGAACTACCGAATATACTCGAGGCTGACATTCTCGGCCCGAATCGCAAATTACAGCAGTTGGGGGAATAACAAAGTTAGGTTAAATATTTTAATATTTGTTTAGTGATATTTTCAGTGATTTAAAAATTGTGAATATGGATTTAGAAAATGTAAGAAATACACAAGACATTGTAGATTTTTTAATAAGAAATACGTTCGTTGTTCTATCGGTAGAAGATCAATTATATGTCAAAAACCTTCCAAGACCAAACCCTGGTTTATCAAAATCTCTTACAATACACGGTAAGTCTAACAGAAATTTCAATAATAATAATAATAATTACGTTTTTTGCTTGATAAGTTTAGAGAATTTCGGGAGTGTGATACATATTTCAGTACTGTATACGAAAATTCGATGTCTGACGAATCTGTTGCACATAAAAGGCGTAGAATTGATGACGTTCCAGATACTAAACAAAATTATAGAAAATTATTTTTCGAAATTCTAGATACGTTTATTAGTCAAATTGAAATTAGATTTATTGATTTAGAAAAACTTGCTTTTTTTGATTTATTAACAGAAAGTAAATTTGAAGAATATTCGAAGGCATTTCTTCAGAGGCTCTTAAATAATTTGTTTGAACAATATAAATTTTTTGATCAAATTCAATTAAAAAATGAATTAGCTGTTATTTATAGTGACATGCAACTCCTTGGTAATTCTAAAACACCATGTGAAATGTTAAGATTTATGCACGAACAAAAGTTAGCCATCTGTATGCCAGAACTTTTTAAATTGCTAAGTATAGTAGTTACCATATCGGTAACTTCCGCGTCCGTTGAGCGAAGTTTTTCCACATTGAAACGTATAAAATCGTATGTTAGAAATACAATTGGACAACAAAGACTTAGTAACTGTGCACTAATTGCAATCGAAAAGGAATTGGTTAAAACGATGACGAGGGATGAACGACTTTATAATGATGTAATTGATTATTTTGCTAACACAAAAAACCGGAGGATACCTTTGCTATACAAGAAGTAAAATCTATTAAATGTAATTGTACGTGCAATGCCAATAAAGGAAATTCTCTGTATTTTAAAATATTTTCATTTTGCATGTAATTTTGAAATTTTGTTATTGGATTGTTGTTGATTTATATATATACATATATATGTATATATTTGTTATATTATTAAATTTTATATTATAATAGGAATGTATTTATTTTTTATTTTTAAATCCTAGAAGATTGAGTTCTTATTTTCGATTAATGTTTTTAGAATTTGTTTGATTTTTTAGAATATTTATTTTCGTTTCACAAGGGTTTGCTTTGAAACTTCGTTTTCCCTTAAAAATCGAATGGGGCGCGATATAGGGCTCAGTTCACGTCTGGCAGCCCTGTTTGTACTGGAAGCCCTATATATATAAATATATATAAACTGTTTTTATATGTAGTAGGTATATAGAGTTTATTAATCAATTGTAAACAATTTTGAATATTTATTATTCTATCTGCCTCACCATGTCAAATACTCACGAGCCGCCACTGCCAATAAGCGTTATATTGTTGACGTTCTAAATGAAATGTTTCTGATTATGAAACCAAATATATTCATGGGAGTAGAGAACATGATTTATAGTGAATTCTAATTATGTATAATCCATAAATAAATGAAGAAATCAAAATAAGTTTACGAATATCAGGAAAACCATACATCTCAAATGAAACACAATAAAATCACAATGTATATATCAATATATAGATAACATGTAAAGAATAATCAGTAACAAGAGAAAACTAGTTTTGAAGGATATAGTCTAGAACATTACTTATAGCGTCTAAAGTTTTTATTTGTTCATATGAGAATCATTATATATTTACTCATTAATAGCAATTGCTTTCGAAAAACTCAAAATTTCTTCCGCATCCACCATTTCATTATTATCTGTGTTACATGACTTGGTGTTTCTATAGCGACCCAATTTTTTCATAAGATCGTATTTAATTAACCGATGTCAGTCTTCTATAATGGTATATTATCTCCATAGTTTGTTACATTTTTGTGTATTTCTCAAGGACCTAACTTGGGATCTTTACTATTTAGCATATTTATAAACAATTTATAATCAGTTATCTCGAACAAATTACATTACATATTTGTAAATGATCTCAAAATCTATCCTCATATTTCTAATATTAAGTACAGTATAGTTTTACAAAACGACCTGGATAAGATTAGTGATTAGTGTGTTGTGAGTTATGTGAATTTAAACGTCTTTAAATGTAAAGGCATAAACACGCAAATCTAATCCTATACTTTTTTGACATACATTTAATTTTATCAACTTAAATCTCTGTGAACAAATCAAGAATTTTTTTCAAGATTAAATTTCTGCGATCAAGTGTGTAATGTTAGCTCTGCTAGAAATGCGTTAGGATTTATAGTTACGAATTGTGTGTCGTTTATAAATATATTCTGGAATGCGCGTGCTTGGTTTGGTATTCCTACTATTTATAATAACAATTACCAAATTCATTATCGATAGGATGGCGCTTCCTATCAAGAAGCATTAAATATCGATATTTATTGAGCCGGTTTAGCATTAAATTTACTATCTCTGAATATCAAAAAAATAGTAATTTGTATAAAATTTTACACACACCTTTACTAACATACCATCAATCTCAAACATACACTACATAGTTTGATTAATGAAATTGTCATCCATGTTTAGGAAGTCTACAACATCTATACATGATAATATTTACATTTATTTTTAATTCGAATACATACAATTAATATGCTTTTAATATTTATTTTATAATTTTGTAGTAGTCTAGGAATAACTTTATTTTGGACATTACTACGTTTTATTTATAGTAACAATTTTATTTATGTATTCATTGTATTTACAAAATTATCCTATAATTGGACCTGGAAGTTGTTAGGCATTATTATTATTAAATAGTCTGTATTTCTTACAGTCATATAAAATATTAAATCTGCCAAATGTCTATACATAATTTATTATGAGAATTCCAAATGAACAGTTGAACAATATTTGCTCGGTAGACATCCATCTTTGCATTGTAGTTGTTGGTTTAGAGGTACCGGTGTTCTTAAGAGGCCTGTTATACGTTTTAATTTTACCAATAGAATTTTATAATCCTGAAAAAATTCATTCGTTGTTGCCTTTATCTTTCTTGTCTCTATTTACTTTATCTATTAGATACTATAATTAAGTTAATCAATTCGGTGTTAAATATATTAGAAGTAATCTAGCCAATTTGTTTCTATATTCTTTACCTCATTAAATCTATACAATTTTAGGCTGGTACGTTCGCCTATAGAGAAATATACAAGAACCGATATTTTCAGTTTCCACTTCTGATTGAATTATCTTAATTTTTCCAATGATTATTATACTTGTTTTGCAAAAGTGTGCAATCCAAGGTTTCATTAATATTTTAGTGTCTCACAATATTTTAAATTAATATCTCCCCATTTAGATCGAGTCTTCTTAAAGTCTATCTTGAATTATTTGGATTAAATTGTTTTCATAAGCACAATCCCAACAATCTATACAGTAACAGATCCATTATACTGATAGTTACATTTATTTCTTTAAGATGAAGATGATTTAGTCTTGACTCGATCTTGCATCTTAATGATTAAAAGAAGTCTAACATCTACAGAATGCACACAAATTTGAATGTGAACAATTCGAATTGTCGACCAGGATGTGGTTCTTTTTTTAAAAGATTCTATTCTCATTCGGAAGCTCTTAACTCAATCTTTTAATGTAAGAAGAATCATCGCAATTTAACGCTGTTTAATTTAATGAGGTGTTTCATATTTCTCCGCTATTCACGTATCAATAACACAGGGTGTCCGAAATTTTTATCTGGCTCTACTAACGATGTAACGATACATTATCATATTAACCACTCACATAACAAGAATGTATGGTATTTATTTTATAATGGAAACTATCTACCTCTATATACTATACGATAATTACTTTCATGGTGTTAAAATAATGTAGTAAAGAGAAGAAAGTACTTATCGAATCATGTCTGGTATTTATCTGCGTTGATTTGATATACCGTATAAAATTCTGCTCTCAATTTATTTTTCAGTACAGACATCAATTATAACATATATTTGTAGTTGTAGCTATTTTAGTTTCGAAACGAATTCTATATTTATTTTATTGAAAAATAAGCAAATATGAATAATTCACCAATAGTTCCACAAATTCTACATTATCATACTACAAATATATTTTAAAAACATCTTTCAAAGTTAAAGTATCGTTTAAACAAACGTACCATTCACTCAATTTTTCAAATTTATAATATATATTATATTAAATTAAATGAATATTGCACTTTATTTACTACAAGTCAGGCTTTTAAACTATTCAAGAAAATGAGAAAAACTCAAAATACACACACTACTGAATATATAGAAATACCCAAGCATCAATCTAAACATAGAAATCCTATTTGGGAAAGAAGAGTAACCTTCTTTCATTCAAAATATTTCTATTTTCACATTTTTGAATAAATTTAAAGCATACTTTTCATGCTGTGGAATATCCCTTAAAACTGTATACCTTAATCTCATCTATATCGTTTGTCCAATCCTTTTCTGATATCTTTCGAACAGTTGTAATTAAAAGATCTTTCACCTTTTCAACGTTTTTCTTAAAAGTCTGTTGGACAAATTCATGAGAGACAGATTCATGATCTTCTTTCCAACAATCGTAGTCTGTTGCGACTGCAATAGCCGCATAAAGGAGTCCGGCTTCTTTAGCCAACATCACCTACAAAATATTTCTAATTTTAAATAAAGTAATAAATACTGTGTATACAACACTGCAAAATAATAGCAGTGCCTGCAAAGTTTTTAGAAATATGTATTTGTTTACATGTAAGATTAGGGCTACCAAAATATTAAAATTAAAATAAAATCTACTAAAGGTTCTAAAAATTAAGGAATATATATTCTAAATCTCGGTGGTTACGGGTTTTCATTTAAAAGATCGTAGTATAAGCGAGCAATAAAATAGCGTAATTGAAATTTATAATATTTAAAAGGTAGGAACTAGTTTAACTAAATGTTTCTACGTAATAGGTTACTATACTAGTCTAAATATTAAACTAATAAAATATTAAGCAGTATTAAGATGGGTCGAGCAAGGCATTGCACCCTCGAAAAACGTGAATTTATCTAAACTTTGATAAGAGAAGGAAAATATACAAATTTGTCAAAGATACACTAAAATACCGAACTAAAATAATTACAAATGCATTAAGATATCAAAGAAAACCTAAAAGTGAGGAAGAAAGCGAGAAACAACTAATAGCGGTGATCACTGTATTCTAAGAATCGTTCGATCGCAATTTTTGAAAATTAAACAAATTATAGGCCTTTCATTCACACTTCCACCATTCAAAGATGTCTTCTGCAAGCTAAGCTCCCTGCTAAAAGACGACGGAGAGTGACAGAAAGAACTTTGCTAGACAACATTTAGACCAGACACCTATAAAATTGCGTATTATTCTTTGGTGAAACGAAAGAGAGAGTACTATTTTGATCTAGAGGTATACAGGAATATGCTACAAGACCCACAGAAACAGCATATTATACAAGAAACCATAAAATCAGTAAAGTACGACCGCCCAAGGAACAATTTTTAAATTACGCGGAAGTTTTGAGTTGGTAGTAGTAAAAATAAAGGTTAGCTATGATTTCAATTCATTCAAGAAATTAGGAAATAACATGTTTTTAATGCGTACGGTTTTCGTTTTAATTTTGATTTTGAAATATACACCTTAATTATTAATATTCATGCTGTAATAAAATAAAATATAATTTTAGATGTAGTTATTTTTTCCTTGGGCAACTTAAAACACCCGCGAAATTTAAAAATTGTTCCTTGGGCGAGTTTCCATTATGATATTGGCGTGTTTTACGTATAATGGTGTTAGTACTATATTTTGGCTTAAACAGGCCATGGATCAATGTTTGTTTAAGTATATTTAAATCAGTAATGATATCATACACTGCGGAAGAGCTGCCCCTCTGTTGAGTCTTTACACATGATAATGACCTTAAATATGCAAGTCATAGGTTAAAAGAGAAGATGCGAACAACGACGATTGAGTTTTCAGTATGGCCAACTCAGTTAACAGACCTCAATGGCATACACAAACTATCGGTAGACGTAAAGAAGATTGTTGAATTAGCAACACCTATATCTCAACAACAATAATCAGAAACAATTAAGAGAGCATGACTTTCAATTCTATCTGAACGTTGTCGGGTGTTAGTTAATTCTATGCCACAAAGATATCACAACAACCAATCACAAAGATATATATATATATATATATATATATATCTTAAACGTAACTATTATCAGGTGCATCTATCTGTTGAACAAAGACTCAAATAATTTTAGTTTTCAATACTCTATATTTCGCTGCCACACCTTTGTAGCTTCCTCAGGAGTGTGAACTAAAAGGAGTCATACACTAGTTGATTCAAAATACGAGGGAGCGTTTTTATATTCGCAGAATGGGGGACAAGGGGTGGAAATAAAAAAACCAAATTATTTTTCTTTTTCAATATATTCACCTGCAAGACGGATACATTTTTCACATCTTTCAATTAATTTATATATACCCTCATAAAAAAATGATTTCTCTTTATCTGCAAAATACGCCGAAACTGCCTCCTTGACTTCATCATCGGCAGTAAATTTTTTACCCCGCAGCTCTTTTTTCATTTTCAGAAACAGGTAATAATCACTCGGGGCCAGGTCTGGGCTGTAGGGTGGGTGATTCACAATTTCGAAGCCCACCTTATGCAGGGCAGCTAACGCAACGCGGCTCTTGTGGACGGGCGCGTTGTCGTGCAAAAGCAGAACACCTTTTGTCAATTTTCCCCGTCTTTTCTCTTTAATGGCTTCTTTTAGTCGCTCTAATATTGAAGCGTAATATTCTCCGGTTATAGAAACACCTTTATCTTTATAATCAATCAACAATATTCCTTCCGAGGCCCAAAATACCGTTGCCATGAGTTTCCCAGCTGATTGTGACACTTTAAATTTCTTGGGAGGTCCTGTGCCCTTTTTATGCCACTGCATGGAGTCTTGTTTGGACTCAGGTTCATAATGATGAATCCAAGTTTCGTCTCCAGTAACAATTCCACTCAATACACCATCCTTGTCTTCATTACAGAGGTCCAAAAATGCACGCGAACACTCTACGCGCTGTTGTTTTTGCGGCGGCGTGAGCATTCTCGGCACCCATCTTGCGCTGACCTTAGACATGCCGAGATGATCGTGTAGGATTTTAAAAATTGTTGTATCGGATACTCCAACCATTGAGTTGTTTCTTCTTTAGTCGAGCATCTTCGAGTATAATTTGTTCAACTTTTTGGATAAGTACTGGCGTTGTCACCTCAATGCTCCTGCCCGGCCTCGGGTCGTCTTCAAGGAATTCCCTTCCTTGTTTAAATAAACTATGCCACTTGTACACCATGGTTTTTCCTGGACAAGAGTCGCCGTAAACCAATGACATCTCATTCATTATGGTCGCGACTGATTTTCCTTGCCTGGTAAGGAACTTTATAACGGCACGATATTCGATTTTTTCCATATTTCACTTTTCGCTCCTGATTATGTTACTTGGTTGACGATAGTTCAGAGACTAACTGTCTAATAACAATGAAACTTCGTATTTATACTAATCATGAGTCGCTGCACAGGCCACGCCCCCAATGCGCCTACTCACCCCTCTACAACCCGCTCATTCCGCGAATATAAAAACGCTCCCTCATAATTGTATAAATAACTTTCAATTTTAATTTTAAAATACATTGTAAAATAGAATAAAACAGCGAAATTAGTTTAACCTATTTTGTCCGTACATATAAAATTAATAACATTATCAATAGGGAATCAATAACAATGCCAAAAGAATAAATAAATTCTCATATAAAATAAGTTCAGACAATTTTTTAATTTACAAGTCTAACATCTTTACTATAAACCATAAGCTTACACCAAACAGAGATTATATAAAATAGAAGTATTTATTTTATGTAAAATATTATTTTGTAATATGTTTAATGCAATTTGCGTAATATAATACAATAACAGCAAGAAAAGTTAAATGAATACACTTAATAAACCGAATTTATTTTAATTTAATAATAAATTTTAAAATTAAGTTAATTCATTAATCCACTTAAAAAAGGGAACTGCCCGAGAAAATTAGTTTATAATGTATTTTGAGAAGAGCATCTATAACTATACTCAGTGTTAGATAGCAATTTTATATTATGTATTTTAAACTTAATAATTAAATAATAGCAGTAGTGCGTATGTTTAAGTATGACAAATGCATAAAAATTTGACACAAGCACTGCACATTTATTTATCTCGCATTGGAGAATGACATTTAATCAACCAAGTACGAAAATGAAAAACATAGTCTTGAGATTTGATCGTAAATAAATAAAAGAATAACAAAAGTGGGTTATGGTAGTCCAGTGGGTAGGTGATTAGACTACAAATTCGAAAATTCCGAGTTCAAGATCCGGATTGCCTCAGCCATCGATGGCATATTTTTTCTAATTCTACTTAAGTTGTAAAATGAGTACCTGGATGTAACTCTTGGGGGGCTTTAGTCGTAATAGGCCTGTTGAGTGAGTAGAATAAATTTTAAACATACAACAACATACTTTCAGCTAATACAAAAGAAATTGTCGCTACTAAGCCCCAATTAAAACTTCAATAATTTGTTAAATCTTCACGTGAGATTCGAATCATTGCATATAACTAAAAGAAAATCGTTCAATATATGTAAAAATTCAAATTCAAAATAGAAGAAACGCAACTGGATAGTTTAAATTCAACCAACGCCACGCAATTAAAATATCAATTTTGACTGTCATCATTGAAATATATCACAATCTATTGTGCTCATAAACAAATGAGTGCAGCTTAATTGCAAATTGTTAGGTATGAAGAATCTAATCAATCTGTGCTAATTCATTTAATCTTTACCTCAGGAACTGTAGTCATATTAACAAGATCACAGCCAAAACCTTGGTACATTTTACTTTCAGCCTTAGAAGAGAATCGAGGGCCTTCAATTGATACAACTGTACCACTCTTGTGAAAATCCAATTTGAGTTCATTTGCAGCCTCAATTATAGTTTTTCTTAAGGTTTCAGAAAATGGAGGATGCATTGGTAAATGAAACACACCAGGCAAGGAATCTTCCTCGCCATCATAATAGGACTGTCGTCTCTTATATGTACTGAAACCAAACCAACACATACATAAACAACACAATAGCTATTACAAATACAATTTATTAATAGAAGTGAATTTTTATTAAATGAAAATAAATGATTTTTTCTCATTGGAATATGTAAAAAGATTTGTATCTAACAATTTATCTTTACATTAAATAAAAATGGATTGAAATTTGAATTTATAATATACTTAAACTTAATTGTTTTTTGCTATCGAAACCAGCGGCGGACCTAAAATTACATATTTTGGGATCCATCCCATTTTCCTTTACAACCGATAGATAATATAACATGCATAATTTCTTATGCGCTACTGATATTAAAAACAAAGAGAAGTCTAAATAATAGGGCGGATTTCTAACTAATAAATCCGTAAGAACATTATTTATATATTATATTTCATAATCCCCTTGGATTTTAAATTTAATTTTTCGATATACATAATTAACGTATCAAATTAATTTGAACTGTTGAGTTAAGGTTACAAACAGAGCGAAACTTATTTCCGGTTATGTACACTGAAAAATATCCATCATTTGATAAATATATTTCAAAGATGTGACGAAATCATACCTTTCATTATAAAATTTACGCATACATTTTTGTTTTTTATCCATATGAAAACAACGCGAAACTTCTTGATAAAATTCTTGGCTAAATACAGTATACAAGATATGGCCTGATGCGACTGCACTCCTTCCATCATGCAATCGTATCGGGCGAGGCTGTAATCGGAATATCGTTGACCTTGATACTTGTCAAGCAACAATCCGTAATTTCACCTTTCTGTCTGTTTTAGTTTACTTTCGAGTTTTAATCGTAGAGGACACTGTTACTCAGTAGTGCCGTGATAATGGTTGACATAAAAATCGAACAGCGATTTAACCTGAAAATCCTTGTTAAATTAAAAAAATCGCCAGTAGAATGTTTACAAATGTTAAAGGAGGTGTTTGGTGATAATGTTATATCACTGACTGAGTGGATGCCTGAGGGCCAAACCGTTAATCAGAAGCACTACAAAGAGGTCCTAATCAAGTTAAGGGAAAGAGTATGGAAAAAAGACCGGATTTGTGGAAGAATCACTCGTCGATTCTGCACCATGACAACGCACCAGTTCACAATGCCCTATCTGTGATGCAGGTTTTAATGGGCAAGCACATTTGCGTGCTTGATAATCCTCCGTATTCGCTAGATCTCACACCATGTGTTTCCAAAAATGATGAGTGCATTAAAGGGAACACATTTTTAGTCTGTTGAAAATGTAAAAGCAAAAACGACAGTTATTGAAGGGGCTGATAACTGATGAACTACAGCATTGTTTCGAACAATGGAAGAAACGTATACAGCGGCGTATAGATAGGGGAAGAGAGTATCTTGAAGGGGGTAAAAGATAAATATAAATTTATTTGCAATAAAAAATATTTCTTACACTAGTCTCGTTATTTGTGGCACATCTCGTAAACAATAGAGAAGAAGTCTTTATCTTTGTCTCTTGTAAAAATAAATATATCTAGTATAGATCTTCGTTCTAGCAGACTTAGTACAAATATTTTTGTCTCGTTTCGGTATCTGTATTAGAACAAGATAGTAACGTTAATACAATTACATATGTTACTCAATTATGTGTGACTAATGATTTATTGAACGGAATGTAGTTTATTTCGACTACTGAATGAGCCCAACACAATACAAATTACACTTATATTATCGAATGTAATCCTAAATTTTCAATAGGCTTTCAGTTTATAGCAGTAATTTTATACAGCGCGTAAAAAAGTATCGAATAGTTGTTCTAATCTTGTAATTTGCAGTTTCACAAGAAACGGAGTTTGTCACGAAAATATTTTAGCATTTTATACTACATATACTTTCTATTTCTAAGAACTTGTTTTTGTCTCTTCAATACAGATATTTTTTTATTATATTGTACGGACAAAATTGAGAGCGACGGCTTTTATTTGGGATAATGTAAACCTGTATTAAATTAATAATTAAATGTTAATATTAAGTAAATATTTATAGTGGACCCCGTTGGTTGCTAAACATTGTTCTTCTTCCAGTAAATCCAAGCTTTTGTTCATACATCCATACATCATGAGTATTTCAAAGCAGGTTACTTAAATGTACGATATTTTTAGATATCTATCAATAATTTGAATAAAAAACACAGATGCTATTAAAAACAAAAAGTTAGTATTGGGTTGGCAACTAAGTACTTTCGGTTTTGTAGTATAAAATAAAACACTTTTTTTTAAACAAAGAATAGTTTTTAATCAATTATATATTTTCCATTTTGCTCAATGACCTTTTGCCATCTTTCTTTCAGCTGCATGATTCCGCGCTCATAAAATTTCTGGTCCTTATCAGCAAAAAAACTGAACCAGGTGCGAGTGACGGTCATCGTCATTTGTGAAAGTTTTACCATTCAAAGAATTCTTCGAAATAAATGGTAATCAGATGGTGCTAGATCAGAGGTGTATGGGGGATGTGGCATCACTTCCCAGCCAAGCTCCAATAGTTTCCGACGAGTTGCCAAAGATGTGTGAGGCCTTGCATTATCTTGGTGGAAAACTACACCTTTCCAATTTGACAATTCTGGCCGTTTTTCTTTGATTGCTTCATCCAGTTTTATTAATTGTTGACAGTAAACATCAGAATTGATCGTTTGGTTCCTTGGAAGCAGCTCAAAAAACACAACACCTTTGTAATCCCACCAAACTGACAGCATGCTCTTTTTTGGATGCAATTCAACCTTCGATGTGGTTTGAGCTGGTTTATCGTGTTTGCTCCATGATCGTTTTCAAACTTTGTTACTGTACAGGACCCATTTTTCATCACCAGTGATGATTCTTTTTAAGAAAGGGTCGGTTTCATTTCGTCTAAGGTGCATATCGCAAAAGTTGATTCTTTGTGTTAAATGAATTTCTTTCAATTCGTGAGGTACCCAAATATCAAGCTTCTTAACTAGCCCAAGACATTTTAAATGTTTTTCAATTGTTGTGTGCGATACATGTAGCCTCTCCGCAACCCCTCGAACAGTTATATGACGATCCTCTTCAATTATGACTTTGATTTGGTCATCATCAACTTCAGTAGGCCGACCAGAACGTTGCTCATCTGTGAGGGAAAAATCTCCAGAATGGAATTTTTTATACCAGTTCTGACACGTGCGCTCTGTTAAGCAATTAGCACCATAAACTTCACATATCTTTTTGTGAGCCGCAGCAGCTTTCTTTCCTTTACGGAAATAAAATAGTAAAATATGTCGAAAATGTCCGTTTCTGCACTCCATTTAAAATTAACCCACAACTAATAGCTTTAATAAAAATCACGCACTACTTGCTTCTGAAGTTACGTCAATGTGACTAGTATCACGCGACAAACGGTAAAGTACAGCACTAACATACGTTATACAAAAAATAAAGCAACGCTCTCTACCTGTAAAAACCGAAAGTACTTTGTTGCCAAACCAGTAGCTTCAGCAATGAACCAACACAAAATAAAAAGTATATAAATATGCAATATAAGAAGCTAAAACATTTCGTAATTAACTTTCTTGTAAAACTACATATTACAAAATAAGAACAAATTCGATATTTCTTTAACACACTATATAGTGATCGACCGTTCTTTCTTTACCGATACATAATTAATTTTTAATGGTAAATCTGGTTGACGTAAGCAGCCCTTTTTTGTAAAACTGCAAACTACTAAGTTGAGTTCCATACCTTTTACTGTATATTACATTTATTTATAATAATGTACATTTTGTCTCCCCTTTATGACTAAATATTAGTTTATCACTTTTAGAAACTAGAACAGAAATGATTTCGAGGCAGATTATTTCAATAATACATATTTTAGATTAACTGATATTAAGCAAGAATAATTTTTTTAATAGAGAAAATACGTAATATTTAAAATTATATTTACATAATTAAAAATAGGAAATATCCTTAAAGTAAAGGGTGTTTCAAATTTCGCGGTTTTTTTAAGAATAAATAAAATACAGATCGCGCACTGAATTTGTCTGGGTATGTGGGCATTTAAATGGCTTCGTACACGGTACAACTACGCGTTCAAATTGTTGAATTATTTTATGAAAATCAGCGTTCTGTGAAAAGAGTTTTTAGAAAATTACATGAATTTTATGGTTTACATAATCGTCCATCTGAAAGCACTATTGGTCGAATTATTAAAAGAGACCGGTTCCGTGGAAGATCAAAAAAGTGAAAAATACAGTCCTAGTGGTCGTTCACAAGAAAATATTGGTTTGGTTCGTGAAAGTGTTGCTGAAGATCCTGAAATGTCCCTTAGACGACGTTCACTACAACTTGGACTTAGTGGATCAACAACATATATTTTTTTATTTATTTATTTTACACAAGGATTTAGTTCTGAAGGCATATAAGGTTCAAATAACACAGGAACTGAAGCCATTAGATCATTTAAAACGTCCTTCATTTGTCAATTTCATCAATGAACAACCAGCTGATTTTTCTCAAAAAATAATGTTTTCCGATGAGGCACATTTTGAACTTGGTGGCTATGTTAATAAACGAAATTGCCGTATCTGGGATGAGGAAAATCCACGAATTATTCATGAGAAACCCATGCATCCTAAACGAGTTACTGTTTCGTGTGCATTATGGTCAAGTGGTGTAATTGAACCTTACTTCTTTGAAAATGCTGCTCATGAAGCTGAAACTGTCAATGGTGATCGATATCATCGGATGATAACCGAATTTTTGTGGCCTGAATTAATGAATATTAACCTAGAGGTTATGTGGTTTCAACAGGATGGCGCTACACCTCACTTTGTACACGAATCAACTGATTTATTGAGAGAAAAATTTCCTGGACGTGCAATCTCAAGAAACGGTGATGTTAATTGGCCACCAAGATCATGTGATTTGACACCATTAGACTATTTTCTTTGGGGTTATGTGAAAAGTCGGGTTTATAAAAACAATCCACAATCAATTCCAGCTTTGAAAGATGAAATTATTCGTGTCATTGGTGAGGTAGAGCCTCAGTTATGTCAAAATGTCATTGAAAATTTTAACAAAAGAGTGGACGTCTGTGGAGCTGCAAGACGAAGCCATTTAGCAGATATTATTTTTCACATATATCTAAATGTCATAACTGATACTTCAATTACCAATAAAAAGTTTTTAAAAGTGAATGCAAATTATGTGTTTTATTTATTCTTTAGAAAAACCGCAAAATTTGAAACAGCCTTTAGTACTTATATAATTAAGGCGTTTATTTAAAAACGAGCTCATTAAAAGTATTATAAAGATTTAAAATTATACTATTGTCAGCAACACAAAAATGTTAATATATATAATACTCTCATAATCAAATTCAAAAAAAAACACATAGATATTATTAGAAAAATCGAAGACCAAAAGATGAAATTTATTGAGATCGAGTTGTTTAAATTGTCCGGATGAATATTATAATGTTAAATATAATATTAATTATATTCCTATATTTGACGTGGATGTCAGCACTGGTCTTCCCAATAATAGGAAAATCGCTTTAATTTTTAAAAATTTTTTTAGAGTAGTGTATAACAGTACACTACTCTAAAAAAATTTAAAAAAATTCGTCGGATTAGTACATTTCCAGCTCTGAGTAATATGCCAGAAATATTAATACGAAAATAGAAAATGCAGGTATTCTTTAAATATGTTATCTCTTGTTTAACATTCCTAGTCATATGCTTATTAACATTACATTTATTTCGAAATATTCAAAAATATAAAAGGGTTTTACAGTAGTAGTCTAATATGAATCAGATAAAAATATAATCTATTGATTTTTTGATTAAAGTAAAGTTTATACGATAACCTCACATGACCTTTTCAAATATCAAAAAGTAAACATGTATTCAATACACAATTTGTACGCGGAAGCATAACATAATAAGGTACTATAATAGTATTTGATAAATGAAATTCAATTTACGTGCACAATGTAATTTATTTATCCACTTCGTACAATTTGATACGGAATTGTCAACTTTTCAGTACTTATTTGAGTTAGAAAAGGTGTAATTTTTCTTCATTAGAATGGAAAAATAAAAGAGAAATAATTAAAGCATCCATTTTTTATATACAGCAAGGGCGAACAATTCGATATGCATAGCAAACTTTACATAAAAAAATGTTGATTACAAATTAGTCAGAATTAGCAAAGGTGTGTTTGCAAATGGCTGAGGAAAGACATACTATCGTGGTCATATGTATTAGACCACATGTTGGCAACCACCCGCTGTAAGATTTGATCCAGCCCGCGATACATTGTCGTATTATTTCATGTCTGATATCTATCGCTAAAAATTATGAACACTACTTTAAAATGCTCTACTTTTAAACGCAGCCCGCGAACGTATTTGCGCATTAAAGTTTGGCCCACAGCATGTCAAAGGTTGCCCATACCTGTATTAGACACTCTTGGCAAAACCAGATGTTACTGTATTGGACGTATTTCTGAGAAGTGGGGCAGGTAGTAAATGTAGATAAAATCAGAATAACAATATTTTTATGATTCAATATTAGTCATTGTTAAGGAATATTGGTGTAATTATAAGAATGGCCTGTTTTTATATTTATTTATTGCACAAGTGGCTGCAGTAGGGTGCGGTTGTAGAGTAAAAAAAGGGATATTTTGTGTGTGATTTTTTCCATTATTCTGATATCATAGAATAACAAATAATGCCTAAGACGCGCGAATTAACAGAAGCGAAACGTGGTCAGATAATTCTGTTTACCACCCAAGGAATGTCGCTCTCCGCAATCGCTAAACAAATGAAGTGTTCGAGGTGCGCCGTCCGTACTACGGTCAAACATCATAGGAAACCGACTCATACATGAATAGACCGAAGAGCGGTCGAAAACGGCAGGCAACGGTAAAGGATGATCGAGCCATAGAAAAAATGTGCCTGGGAAATCGCAAGAGAACTTCGCGACAGCCTGCAGGTGACATGTTACAAGGGTGTAATGTCATTGTTTCTGCTCGTACCGTAAGGAGACGTCTTACAGAATTAGGCCTGAGAAGCTGTAAGCTCCCATACAAACCGTACCTCTCTCAGGAGCACAAAAGGTAGCGTTTAGCATGGGCGAAAAGATACGAGCTCTGGACAGTGGATGATTGGGCCAACGTGATGTGGTCCGACGAATCCATCGTACGTTATGAATCATGTTGATATTTCTATTAGCGATATTAATATTAAAGTCGACATACTTTAATGCAACAGAAACCAACTGAAACAGTGAAGGAACTTTGGTGTTTTTAAATACAGGTTTTCAGTTAATCTGTTGCAAAGTACGTACAACGCAGGAAAACGGAAGCCTGTCATCCTGATTGACTTGTATTAATGACGAAACTTGGTGAAGACAGTGTGATGATATGGGAATCCATGTTCGCCACAGGCGTTGGAGAAGTGTTTGTGTGCGACATCATGAATAGTCGGCGATACCTCAGCATATTTGAGGAAGTCTGCTGGAACCGTCTGCATTAAAATTATTTGATGGAGACGAGCCAGAATATTACTTCCAAAAGGACAACGCACCCTAACACGAATCACGCGAAGTGATGTGTTGGTTCGCTAAAAATAACGTGCGCGTATTAGACTGGCCGGCACAACCTTAACTGTCACCCATTGAAAATTTATGGAAAGTATTGAAGGAAAGGGTGTCCATGTACAAATGCGAATCCAAAATAAAATTAAAAGGTAAAATTTTGGAAGAATGGGAGAAAATTCCAGCACAACTGTTCCACAATCTTGTATCCAGCATGCCATGCAGGATCCGTGCTGTAATACAGGCAGGAGGTGGATCCACAAAATATTGAAAGTATTACTAAATTATTGTTAGAAACTTTTTTACATGTGTGATATTTATTTATTTGCAATACTTTCCCAAAACCCCGTAAAACGCCGAGTGTCTAATACATATGGCCACGATAGTATATAATACAACAGAACATCTCTAAGACTTAACATGACATACCATACATTAAGTGACAATAAGACTATTGCGCTAGTTGTAAGTGAGTAGTATCAAAGTAACATAACTTGAGGAAGTAGATTTTCCATGACTGCAAGGACTGCTTCTTTAAGCATTCGACAATGTGATTCTCTATTTAGCCTCAAAGGCAGAAAGGAAGGTTCTATCAAATTATAATCAATGCTATCAACCCACACGTTTATCGAAAAGTGGTATCGTTGAGTGTCTTTTTATAGCGTGAGGATTTTCGACAGCCTGCACATGATTATATTTATCAGTAAACGGTACAGAAGTTAAAAATAATAAATTTTTTCCAAAAATATTAAAAGCCATTGATAGAAATTCACTTATAATAGGAAATCTCGTAATAAAACCTGCTGAAAGCGGTGAACGTTATAGAGATACAACAGCTGCTTCAACATTCTCCAAACTATAAAGTAACTAATGTTCAAAGTGTATGAAAGGGAATTCTGGTCAACATATTGAAAAACTTTTTCATCGAAAACTGCAATTCAAACCTAGTGGGAAAAAAACTGCCGACGAGTTTTTCTTCCCAATTGCCCATTTCACAAAGAAGCCGATGTAATCGAGAAAATATAATACCAAGGAATTTCACACGGTAAGCTTACAGTTCTTCAAACAAAAGTCTGGCTTCTAACAAATTTCCGTTGGTTAGACCGTACATAAAAAACATATCCACAATCTCATTCATATTAACCAATAAGAACAGTAATTATATGAAGTAACAATAATGACACATTTAATGACGATTGTAATTCAAATATTAATACCTAGTAAACATCAGTATAAGATCGGACATATATGTTTGTATAGGAACATTATTGCTCGGGTACACTCGAGGAATCATGCTTCGAAATTTTTCGCATTCATTAAGAAACAGACTGTACATTGTATACAGCTTTTTGCTGCGGTCTTAAAATACCTGTCTACCCATATTAGCAACCGTAACAAAAACGAACAACAATGCATAAAATTACATTTTGTTACTGTTGGTTTATACAATGGAAAACATTTTACTGTATTTCAATATAGTATAATATTTAAAATAGTAATATACGAAACCATCGCGTATTTTATTATATAAAAAACAAAACGCCAGATATTCATGACGCTCTCGCATCACTCATCCTAAGTAATATACAAACTTGAAAGTCTAAATATATCTGAGACAGTTTCTTAAATCGCCGATTTTAATTTTCTAAATTAAGTTGATTCAAATACATAAAAATAGATCAATCGACTTAAAGTTCAAAGTTCATTTGAGAATTGCTTCAATGAACTCGAAATTAAAAGCTATATCTTAATCGTTAACATTACCCGTACATTCTTCTTCAAACATATGTAGATATTATTTCTAGTTCATTATGATTAGGAACGTTGAAAATACTCAGTTTAACATATTTTAAATGACGGTACCAGTTACAGTAGAAATTTAAATAGTATTTTTCTGATAATATTTTAAATAAAAACCATTTTTATTGAATAATCAAATGTTTTTCCAAATTTTATTCTCATATAATATTTCTGCACCATCTATGTGCAAACCACTGAAATTAGTAAATAGTGAAGTGGTTGAGCACACTTCACTATTTACTAAGACTTATAAGGTGCTTTCTTTCAATAATTTACTGAACTTTAGTTAATATTACAATTATATAATCATTATAAATAAATACTAAGAATATTTATTCTAACTGAAATAATATGTATCCTACATTATATTGAAGCTGACTTAGTTTTCACTCTACTATTTTATTAATTAGTTCTTATTTTCATAATGACTATAATTAAGTAATTCTTAATTAGCTTATACTAATTACTAGTTAGCTTAATAATCAAGAATATTACATTTTCTTTTAAACAAAGCTTGCACAATTGAGGTTTATATTGTTTTAAAAAGTAAATTACATTAATGTACTTTGCACCTATCGGAATTTACTAATAATTAGTTTCTAAAAAAGACTGCTAAAAAAACTATTTTCTATTTCTTAGCCATCTCATTTTTTTAAAATTAATGTTGTTTTAGTTATATCACCAGCAATCATATTATAACAGCATAGGCATATCTACAGAATAGAGTACAGAATAAATTTATCATCTCTTCGACATCGAGTATTACTTGTGTTATACACAACAAAAGTTATAAGTCAGTTACGACTTAATATTTTTTAATACTTTAGTTTATTCTGACGAGATTAAAATTATTTAAACTAAAAAACCCTAAACTTACCGATCAATAAAATCATCTACTATAACTAAGTCTCCTGGTTTAATTTCTTCCTTCAAAGATCCTGTAGCAGTTGTAGCTATAATATGGGTACATTCTAATTCCTTCAAAACCCATATATTTGCTCTAAAATTAACTTTTGATGGTGGTATATTATGTTTTTTGCCATGTCTTGAAACTAATACACATGGCACTCCTTCAATTTCACCTTCCAGTACACAACCATCTGAAGGAGGCCCAAAAGGGGTAGTTATTTTTATTTCTTTACGATTCTTGAATAAATCTGGATTATTTAACCCTGTACCACCAATTATTCCAATCTAAAAAAATATAATCAATGGACATAACAAGTACAAAAGACTTTTATTGAAATACTACCTTTACTTTGGTCATTTCAAATTAATTATATTCTAATTAAATTAAATTAAAAATTATTAAATATAAAATAAGATTCACAGAACCAAACAGTAACTCAATCGAGGTTACGCTCTCTAATGTAATACTACGAACAGTACGAACGAACTGGAAATTCCGCTGCCACAGCTGGAACTGGAACATTCACTTTCATTCATTGGCTAAAATAGGATATCGATTCTCTGACGTTCCCAGGATATTTATTCTATCTTTTTTTATAGTATATACACGCACCACATTCTGCATATATATGTACATAGATCAATTTATCATAAACATTAAGATATATTATAACCTTATGACCAGAGTTACACTGACATGAAATAGTTTTATAATATCGCATTTGGATAACCACTATTGAAAATTGATAATAGGGCGCATTAAATTATTAATTTCATTGTCTTAACATAGTTATTTTAATAATATACGTATAGCAGTTTTAAATTGAAATACATCTCAAAAATATATAGAAATAACTAAAAAAATGACAAATAATATTTGCCTTAAAGTTCATTCAAAAGATATTTCAGCAAAATTTATCGTTAAAAAATGATAATATTTTTTCATTTATATAATCATCTAAAAATCGAAAATAAAGGAATAAAAATAATATTTGTAATAAGTAAATGAAGAATTTAATAAACGTAAATTCATGCCGCTACATATTTTTAATATACTCAATGACATTAGAAGTGTTACACCTAGAAGGAATAGTTTCCTGGACGTGATTTTTTGGTAATGTGATAAGCTTAAGTCAAGAATGAAACGATCAGATTTCCAAGAAATTTTATTAACATTAATTTGAAAAAAAATCAATAATGTGTTTGGCGACCCCGTAGCTGTAGACACTCCTGTACACGTCTAGGCATCGACAAAATAAGATGATCGATGTCTTCTTGTGGCACCTCGTTCCAAGCAACTTGAACTTGGTGGATTAACTGTGCCAGAGTTTGTGGAGGATGGTTCAAATTGGTCAGTCTTCTCCCCATTATGTCCCACACATGTTCGATGGGATTTAAATCCGGTGAACGGGGTGGCCACGGCAAAACATTAACGCCAGCTTCTCGTAGAAAGTCCATAGTACGACGAGCAATATGTGGACGCGCGTTGTCTTGCTGAAAAAGGACGTGTGGACGGCCATCTAGATAAGGCAATAAAGTGGTTTGTAGGACGTCATCAACATAACGCGCAGCTGTCATACTGCCCCGAATAAACAGAAGAGGTGATCGGCTTCCATATGCAATAGCCCCCCAAACCATTACTCCAACAGTCCTGTGCACATGCCTCTCAACAGCAAATCCAATATCACGTCGCTCTCCACGACGGCGTCTTACCCTCTGACGGCCATCATGCATGCCTAGGCAGAATCGCGATTCGTCGCTGAATACGACATTATGCCATTCTGCTTCCCAATGCTGCCGTTCTCTGCACCAGTCCAAACGTTGACGACGATGTTCTGCAGTCAAAGGAAGGACTAATCGTGGACGGTATGAAGCAAGTCCAAAAGCTCGAATGCGGCGATATAATGTTCGCATACTGACAATGCGACCTTCTACACCAAACCATTGTTTATTCGGGGCAGTATGACAGCTGCGCGTTATGTTGATGACGTCCTACAAACCACTTTATTGCCTTATCTAGATGGCCGTCCACACGTCCTTTTTCAGCAAGACAACGCGCGTCCACATATTGCTCGTCGTACTATGGACTTTCTACGAGAAGCTGGCGTTAATGTTTTGCCGTGGCCACCCCGTTCACCGGATTTAAATCCCATCGAACATGTGTGGGACATAATGGGGAGAAGACTGACCAATTTGAACCATCCTCCACAAACTCTGGCACAGTTAATCCACCTTGTTCAAGTTGCTTGGAACGAGGTGCCACAAGCAGACATCGACCATCTTATTTTCTCAATGCCTAGACGTGTACAGGAGTGTCTACAGCTACGGGGTCGCCAAACACATTATTGATTTTTTTTCAAATTAATGTTAATAAAATTTCTTGGAAATCTGATCGTTTCATTCTTGACTTAAGCTTATCACATTACCAAAAAATCACGTCCAGGAAACTATTCCTTCTAGGTGTAACACTTCTAATGTCATTGAGTATATATTGTTTGTCAATATTTTTATTCCGGGTATATCTAACAGGTGTGGCAATTAAATAACGAGACTGATGTGAGAAATGTTATTAATTTCAAATCTATCCGTCTTTATAATAAATATAATAACTTCCTTTATAGTGGTCATTGTTTTTCGTCTTGAAACTGAATTATTCCATTATTTATACAAAATTGCTGTTACACTTTCATGTTTTCTTCGATAGATTGTGTTACTCTCTTCTCTTATTTCATAACACAATTCACTTTAACATACGATGTGTAGCCATTAAATAATGAGAATGGTGAGAAATGTTATTTATTGCAAATAATATATTTAACTTTTATTCCCTTCAACAAACTCTCCTTCCCTATTTATACACCGTTGTATACGTGTCTTCCACTGTTCAAAACAATACTATAGTTCATCAGTTGTCAGCCTCTTCAACAACTCTGCCATTTTTGCTTTTACATGTTCAACAAGCTGAAAATGTGTTTCTTTTAATGCAGTTTTCTCTTTTGGAAATAGATAGAGGTCACATAGTGTGAGATCTGGCGAATACGGAGGATGAACAAGCACAGCCTTGCCCTTGTCCGCTAAAAACTGCTTCACAGATAGGGCATTGTCTGCTGGTGGGTTCTCCTGGTGCAGAATCTACCATCGTTCTTCTACAAATCCAGTTTTTCTTCCTTACTCTTCCCTCGGCTTGATTAAAACTTCTTGGTAATATTTCAGCTTAAAGGTTTGACCCCTAGGTACCCAGTCAGTCACGATAACACCCTCGATATCGAAAAAAACGGTCAGCATTGCCTTTAATTTCGACTTGCTCATTTTGCTTTTTTCTGTATTCGATTATTCAAAACCTCGCACACATGACATAACATTATCACCAAACACCGCCTTTTACATTTGTTAACACTCTGTTGACGATTTTTAAAGTTTGCAAGGAATTTCATTGCTTTGCAACCATTATATGACACTACTAAGTAATAGTGTCCTCTACAATTAAAGCTCGAAATTAAACTAAAGCAGGCAGAGACACAAAAGTGAACAGAGAGACGGAACTACGGGTTGCTTGGGAAGTATCAAGGTCAATGACAATCCAATTACAGCCTCGTCCGATGCGACTGCGCGATAGAAGGTGCGCAGTCTCATTATTTAATTGCCATACCTCGTATAACATACATAGGCCTTACAGTATTAATAGAAAGCAAATAAAACTTAAAGAGCCTATTATTCATGCTCTCTATTTAAGTCATATTTTATATCCTAACAAATTTTAATAGTCAAATTTACAATACACATAACGACATACATAACTGACTAACACAATAACGACAAATGCTATAATAGATATTATTTGTTTGTTTTGTTTTATTTATAAGGTATTCATTGATATCAATTCATTTTAAATATGGTATAATCGATTATCCAAACGAAGCAGTTTGAGTAGAATGTTTTAACGTATGGTATCGCTTAAAATAGATGAGTAAATTAAGCTTATCTAGTATTAACACTAGTCTTCTTTAAAGAGCGTATTTTATAATAAATATTTTGTGGACAGTGTCCATGATTCATCATTTTAAAAAATTTTTAAAATAATGCTTTTTCTATATTTGTGTTTTACGCTGTTTGTCCAAGATTTTTATGACAAACGTTAAATTTATTAATGAGACAACAAACACGTATCTAGAGATGTTTGGCCAATTTTTCAAGTCACAACTTCTGAAACTTTTATAGCTATGCAATGATCTTAAACGGACAACTTAAACTAGAATATATTCCTGTTTCTGAGTCAATGTGCATATTTTGAGCCGTATATTTCTTTGACATATAATATGGCTCATAAAAAACAATTTATTTGTGCATTTTTATTGCACAAATTATTCTTATTTCTCCTTTAATAATAATCTTTAATTTAGCATTAAAACTATCGGACTTTCCTGAAACATAGAAGACGAAAAGAAGGTGAAGGATGGTGGAAGTCGATTATTACTGCGGAGGAAAGATGAAGAAACAATTGGTCATATAACATTTTTTGATTGAAAGAGGATGTATATCCTTAAGATCTCATATGGTGCTAAAGTATCGTCAGTTAGTTAAGCATCGCATTCCCAGTAATAAATTTCAGCAAATTGCTAAAGGTAAGTTACAACGAGCATTACCATGCTCGCCTGCATATCACTATTGCTATGACATAATTTTTTACAGCGAGAATGTATCTCATCCTCATTTTAGTCCTAGTATAGAACACCACGACTCCTATCTATAACTTCCAGTAACAAGAGAGAAGAGGGAGGCCGCTTCAAGCCAAATTGAATGCTCTTAAAGCTTTAGATGTTATATTGAAGAAGCTCTCAAGAAACGGTTTTGGCCATGTTTTCGAAAAATGGCAGCATCTTTGGAATAAGGGTAATACACTTCGTTGTGATTATATAGACGATGGTAAAAGTATTGTAGTTTAATATTAATAAATAAAGTCAGTAGTATTGTCCCTGTTCCTCATTGAAAATCCCTCATACATCGATATATTCTATGGATTTCTAAACAAAAAGATGGCACTTAATTGATTATAAGAGTATTAGAATTCGCCTAGAAGACTTTTATATGAAATTTACAGCATGTAATAAATTGGACATGTTACTATACATCAAAACTAAATGACTGAATTCTACAACTGAATTAAATTACGCATTTCATTTAAATAAGACCGTATATATAATCCTTTATAACTTTCTTGCATATCTTGTAATAGAGAAATGAAGGTTTCCTTTTCGTTACACAAGAACAAGATTATAACAATATACATAACTGAAAAGACGTTAATTACCATAACAAACTTACGTCGGATATTAGACAGAAAGGGCAAAATGTATTGTGATACGCCATGAAGTCTGTTCCTGTGCATTGCTTTCCTTTTCAACTCTAATCTGGACGCCCTATTTGACCTAATGTCTTCTAAACGCTGCATTAACGTATTTTTTTGTATTAACACGTTAATATGGTACTAATTTCAAAAACTCTAACTAAACACGAGCGAAATGTTTAAATTGAGTAATACTCAATTCAA
The DNA here is from genome assembly GCA_031893035.1 of Dermolepida albohirtum. Taxonomy (NCBI): domain Eukaryota; kingdom Metazoa; phylum Arthropoda; class Insecta; order Coleoptera; family Scarabaeidae; genus Dermolepida; species Dermolepida albohirtum. The sequence goes on along the minus strand of JAVIWB010000101.1, from coordinate 108,485 downwards.
TGTTGTTGTTACAAAACTTGCGATAAAATCGAAATGACTTAAAATAAACTGCGAGTATAATAATTCAAGCGAGGCAATAACTTTAGTTTATTAAGCAGTACTGCTACTAATGTTCGTTTTAAAACAAATGCATAATATACATACTGTATACTTTTGTCGGCTTAGTAAAGTAAATATTTTTAAATGTGTTGGCAGTAATTGATGAAGTGTTGTTTAGAAAATGCGGATCGGACTCAATTAATAATGTCAAAACACTAATTACATACATACATCACCAATATCGATCTTCACAGGTCAATGACAGTCTAACTAATAATCCCTGAAGCACGATCCTTGCCGCTTATATAGATAGACTCATTAAATCAGGAACGTTTTTTTTTTTCGGAAATAGATGCATTCTCAAATTGCTTTTCGTGTTTTCTAGTACGTCATTACGTACATTGCCCTCTGAAAGTTTCGTGACAATATCAAACAAGAAGATATGTTTCATAAATTTAGAAATGACAACTCGTTTTTATTATTACACAAGCAAACATAAACAAATAGATTACAAAGAAAAAAGAATTAAACCAAGGCACGTGTCTGTTTTGCATATATTATCTTTTCGATCAATGTCCTGTATTCGATAAACTTCATTTTTGATGAGAGATTTTGATGATAGTTAAATGTTAGACTTAACTTGCATAAATGTGATGTTGCAAAAGAAATCAAAGGCTTCATCGCTTTGTTTATTAGAAACAGAAATTTTTGCATTATTTTGTTCCAAAACTGATCTGTGTTCTGGGAAAAAAACGTAGTTCCAACATGTCTTCACTTAATAATTTAATAAAATTTATTTTCATGTTCGTTTAAATCTCGGTATATCGAAAGAAATTCTGTAAACAGAGATGTAATATTCATAACCATTTCGTTCGAATTAGTCACAGAAATGTTATTTTATATTGTACAAGTCGTATGCCTGCAAAAAAGTTTTCAGAATTTACATTCCCATTATATGTGCATATCTTCTATGCTTTGTTGAATGTATTGAAAAGAACTGCTTTTTCTTTTAATTAAAATCGAAAATATTTTTCAAAAATCCATTAATTTCATGCGTGACTGTTATTTTAATAACATCGTGGTCTTGTAAACTATTACTCAAAATATTTAACTGTTCGAAAATATAAACAAGGCAAGCCCGCCTAGAAAGCAAAAGGGAAACAGAATATAGGTTTTCTTATACCTATAAGAATTTTTTATTAAAAGTTTTGCTTTTAAATAAAAAAATTTTTTTTAGCATCAACGAAATCTTTTCTACTTTTGGGTCATATAGAAGATTTGCAGATTCATCCACTTGTTGTGTGCACTTTTTAACAATTTTTTAACAATTTGTGTTCATACCCTCTACTGTTATTCTTATTTGGAAAACTTTATTCAAGAGAGCTATTATTTTTAATTTCGCCATATTTTCTTCGACAATCATTAATCGCACCATTTCAAAAGCTACTTGTAAAATTATATCTTAGATAATTGAATGTAGCTTATTTTTTAAAAATTCAACTCCATAACTTATTAATATGTAATACTTTTTCATTAGTAGTTGTTGCTGATGAAGCTTCTTGCGGAGGAAGTTTAGTTTTTTTTCTTTTTGTTCTCTTTCTAGTAAGGTTTAGAAGACAATTGTCTAGAGAGTTTCACGAATTAAGGAGCATATTGAAAAATTCATTTTATTTACAATAGCCAGTAGATAATAGCTTAATACAAAAAAAATTCTTTCGAGTTCTAAATCTTGTCTTCATACAATCTGTATTATATACCGTTCACAAAACGGGTGTATTTACTATGGACAGTGAAGATTGTGTTAAACAACTAACATATTATTCATTAATAATTCAAATCATAATAATATTTTATAATTTTTGTATTTGTATATAGAATATGGAAAGTATTCTATAGGTGGATTCTATTTTATCGCCCACTCAACAACTAAAGAATGTCTGGCAACCTATGCAGCTAATTTAATTACGTATTTAGACATACTTAACTAAAAATAAATATCTTTCTGTACTATAATTATAACAGGTCTGTCATTAAGCGCTTCTTATCTCTAAATTTAAATAAAACAAAGTGTGTGTGTGTGTGTGATATCATCAAAATTTTTTACTCGTTTGAAAGACCTATCGATGCCATTACGTATGGAATATAACATTAAAATGTCCAATTTTCCATGACTTTGGCGCAATAAATTAAGCTGAATTTGACCGATGGCATAAGTTATGTTGGGATTGAAGACCGCTGTGGTTTGTGACTTATTCGCATAGACCTGCGACTTAAGAAAACCCCACAAGAAAAAGTTTAACGGGGTCAAATTGCACGGCCAGTTCACCTCCACATGAGATGACCATGTCCTCAAGTCGCTCGTGCAGAATGTCCAATGCTTTACGTAGCACCGTCCTGTTGAAACCACATGTCGTTAGTGTCCATGTCATCCAATTCAAGCCAAAAGAAAGGCCGAGTTCTTGTGAGCGATGTGAAATCGACTGCATCGGATTCTCCTGCACACTCTCACGGACACCGACGTGTTTTCGGCAGATCTTGCGTTTCGTCATCGTACGGGTGTTGGTACATTGTTTACTGAACCAGTGAACTCAAATTTATCCGCCACACTGCAAATAGTCCTCTTGGTAGGACGACTATGGCGACCGTAAAATGGGCGAAGCTCGCGGAACGTTTCCCGAACAGAACACCCATTTTGATAAAACAATTTTATCATTTGCACGTAATGTTGAACACTATATCCGTCCATGATGATTTGGCAAAACAGACTGAATAAATTACCGCCAATTCAACAGATGTAGGTTCGACAATATGGCCGCTATTAACTGTTAAAGTTCGGAAGTCTCTATTGGAAGACCCATTATATTCATTCTTTTTTATTTATTTCTAAAAATATAGTTGAACTTGTTTGAATTGTCATTTATCGAGAATATTTTCTTTACCTTTGTTATCTCGTAAAGGTAGTCTAATGCGAAAGTTAATTCTATAATCTCTATTCAATTGATATATAATTAATAGTTATATACGCTTGATAAAACCTGTGATACGCAAAAATAATCATAAGCCTAAGTTGTGATTATTATTAGAATCATAGCAATAGAGATAAGAAAATACATACATAATTAAATTAGGTGACGATTTATGTAAAGATGTAAAGATGAAGCAGATCAAAAAAATTTAGAGGAAAGAAATCATGAAGTCGATCGATCAAACAATAGAATCAAATAAGAGAAAATCAGTCAAGATTGCTTTAGCACAAAGACAAAATGCGAAACACTAAATGACTTGAAAAAGACGACCGAACAAGATATGTCAAAAGAAAATTAATATAGTAATAGAGAAGAAGGGAAAAGATATAGCAAAATTGAGATATTGTAAAAGAGATTTTAAGGGAGAGCTGGGCTGGTCTGCTCTGCCCTGATTTCCATATCTCATTCTCTTCCCTTCTTGGATAATTTGATTACTACTTTCTCTAATCGCTACGAAGTGCTTTGGCGGAGGGGCGAATTGCTGTAATGAGAACCAAGTTACGGAGCTTGTCAAAAAACTTTTTGCAAAACTAGTTAAACTGTACGCCAATGTTTATTGAATCTGTGCAGTATTAAGAACTGATAATAATCAGAATCCTGTAATTTATGATCAACGAAGTCGGTGAGTGAGATTATATAAATTATTGAGAAATTCTTTCCGACAGCAAATTATTTGTCACCATGCTAATAATACTACTAGTGATATTAGTTTATATTTTTCAAAAGCTTTCATTTCTATATACGGAATACGACAATGAATGTAAAAATGGGTTATATATCAACCTTAAGTGATTAAATTAATCAACCACAAGCTCCATCAAAATTACGTTCGATGTCATGTTCTGTTCAAGCAGGTATAAATAAAATCGCTTCTTACTAAATATGTAATAAGATAAATTATACAGAAATTATTAATTTTTAAGGATGATTTTATTGAAACAAAGAGAATAATAATAAAAATTTGCTGCTGGGTTACACAATTTAAACATGTTTGTACGAGTATCAGAGGTCATGTATGACCAGGACGTCATCAATTAGTCATCGTTAGTGATTTGGTAGTGTAAGGTAACAGATGTGTGAAAAATTAAATTACTTAAAACTTAAATAAAACTTAAAAATCGTTTTACTGAAACAGAAACTATGACACAACCGGATAATTTGTAAGCGTAAATTTTACATTTATTTTAATTTTAATAAAGTAGAAAATAACATTAGTATGTCATTTCCTTGATCAGACCAAAATAAATATATAAAGGCTGTTTCAAATTTCACGGTTTTTTTAAAGAATAAATAAAATCACATAATTTGCATTCACTTTCAAAACCTTTTTATTGGTAATTGAAGTATCAGTTATGACATTTATATGCGAAAAATAATATCTGCCAAATGGCCTCCTTTTGCAGCTCCACAGACGTCCACTTTTTTGTAAAAATTTTCAGTGATATTTTGACATAATTGAGGCACTATCTCACCAATGACACGAATAATTTCATCTTTCAAAGCAGGAATTGATTGTGGATTGTTTTTATAAACCTGACTTTTCACATAACCCCAAGGAAAATAGTCTAACGGTGTCAAATCACATGATCTTGGTGGTCAATTAACATCACCGTTTGTTGAGATTACACGTCCAGGAAATTTTTCTCTCAATAAATCGATCGATTCGTGTGCAAAGTGAGGTGTAGCGCCATTCTGTTGAAACCACATATTCAGGCCACAAAAATTCGGTTATCATCCGACGATATCGATCACCATTGACAGTTACAGCTTCACCAGCAGCGTTTTCAAAGAAGTAAGGTTCAATTACACCACCCGACCATAATAGATACCAAACAGTAACTCATTTAGGATGCATAGGTTTCTCATGAATAATTCGTGGATTTTCTTCACCCCAGATACAGTAATTTTGTTTATTAACATAGCTACCAAGTTCAAAATGTGCTTCATCAGAAAACACAAAATCAGCTGGTTGTTCATTGATGAAATTGACAAATGAACGGCGTTTTAAATGATCTAATGGCTTCAGTTCCTGTGTTATTTGAACCTTATATGCCTTCAGAGCTAAATCCTTGTGTAAAATACGCCATGTTGTTGATCCACTAAGTCCAAGTTGTTGGGAACGTTGTCTAAGGGACATTTCAGGATCTTCAGCAACACTTTCACGAACCAAACCAATATTTTCTTGTGCACGATCATTACGACTGTATTTTTCGTTTTTTGATCTTCCACGGAACCGATCTCTTGAAATTTATCAATAATTCGGCCAATAGTGCTTTCAGATGGACGATTATGTAAACCATAAAATTCACGTAATTTTCTAAAATCTCTTTTCACAGAACGTTGATTTTCATAAACTAATTCAACAATTTGAACGCGTTGTTGTACCGTGTACGAAGCCATTTTTATAAATGTCATACATCACACTTTTTAAATGCCCACATACCCAGACAAATTCAGTGCGCCATTTATATTTTATTTATTATTTAAAAAAATCGCGCAATTTGAAACACGCTTTATAATTGATATGTTTAAAGTTTTCCAGAATATATGTGTATATATGTATATATATATATATATATATATATATATATATATATACAGCATGTATCAGCCAAATGGAATAAATTCGATAATAATTAAATGGAAGGGTGTTCGAAAAAACGCTCGGACACGTCGATTGGGATTTTTAGTTGCGTATTTTTTTAAATAAAAAGTTTATATACAGGGTGTGTCATGTAAAAGTGGTCAATACCAACTTTCTTATTTTAAATGCAACCCCTTCATTCAGTGCGCCATTTATATTTTATTTATTATTTAAAAAAATCGCGCAATTTGAAACACGCTTTATAATTGATATGTTTAAAGTTTTCCAGAATATATGTGTATATATGTATGTATATATATATATATATATATATATATATATATATATATATATATACAGCATGTATCAGCCAAATGGAATAAATTCGATAATAATTAAATGGAAGGGTGTTCGAAAAAACGCTCGGACACGTCGATTGGGATTTTTAGTTGCGTATTTTTTTAAATAAAAAGTTTATATACAGGGTGTGTCATGTAAAAGTGGTCAATACCAACTTTCGTATTTTAACGGCAACACTGTCAATTACTAAATTTTTGGATTCTTTAGAAAATTCCAGACATATTTCATGTACAATGTTCTATACCTATCTTACACTGTTTCGGAAATATTAAATGTTTTCAGATTAATAATCTTGTTTACAATTAAAATAAGATTTTCACATAATAGTTTGTTTACCGAACTATTAAGTGAAAATCTTTAATTGTACTTGTACTTCGTTTTAAAATACCTTGCCTTAGCAAAGTGTTGTCAGTGTCATAACTGTTTGAATTTCGTTAACTACATTTCAGCAAAATGGTTCATTTAACAGAAATGCACAAAATAATAATTCTGCAGATGATTGGTTATGGAGATAACACACGGACACAAATGGAAGTTGCTCACCTATTTCATGAGAAATTTTGATATGCCGCCTGTATCCCAAGGAACAATTAGTAAAATAGAAAAGCAGTTTCGCGAGTTTGGACATGTAAGGCAAATAAAAAAAGCAGCTGCGAATGCAGTAAGTAATGGTACCAAACTGGATATTGTGCTTGAGTTTGAAGAAAACCCGCATACTTCTAGTAGACAAGCAGCGTCAATGTTCGATGTTTGCCATTTATCGATTACTCGCATACTAAAAGAAAATAAAATGCATCCCTATAAAATTATACCAACTCAGGAGCTCATGGAAGACGACTTTGATAGGAGAACGTATTTTTGTGAACAAATGATGACAATGTTAGATAACAATGTGATCCAATTAGAACATATTGTATTTTCTGATGAGTGTACTTTTACGCTTCGCTATTGGTCCAGAGAAAATCCTCACTGGATGAGGGAAGAACATACGCAATACCCTGAGAAGGTTAATGTTTGGGCAGGAATTGTTGGAGATCATATCGTAGGTCCTTTTTTCATTGATGGAAATTTGAATGGCGACAATTATTTAGCATTGCTTCAAAATAATCTCGTACCAGCTTTGACAAACTTATATCCTGATCTAGCAAACCCACAAGTTCCAGCAAATACGATGTGGTTCCAGCAAGATGGAGCACCACCCCATTACCAAATCAATGTCCGGCAGTACCTCAACCAAATATTCCCGAATCGGTGGATAGGTAGGCGAGGATCGATGTAATGGCCAGCACGATCCCCTGATCTAACGCCATTAGACTTCTTCTTATGGGGATATGTCAAGAGTACAGTATACAAAACTAAACCCCTCGACTTAGCTGACTTAAGAAGACGAATAATAGTTGCGATTAGATCGGTCACACCTGAGATGTTGAGCAACGTTAGAAAAAATTTTTATTTAAGATTAGGGTATTGTCAAGACGTTTGCGGCGAACACTTTGAACATCTCCTACAGTGACATTAATGTTTTTCTTGTTATTTTTTACATTATCAAAAATTTTTCAAATTAATCTGAAAACATTTAATATTTCCGAAACAGTCGAAGATAGGTATAGCACATTGTACATGAAATATGTCTGAAATTTTCTAAAGAATCCAAAAATTTAATATTTGATAGGGTATTGCATTTAAAATAAGAAAGTTGGTATTGACCACTTTTACATGACACACCCTGTATATAAACTTTTTATTTAAAAAAATACGCAACTAAAAATCCCAGTCGACGTGTCCGAGCGTTTTTTCGAACACCCTTCCATTTAATTATTATCGAATTTATTCCATTTGGCTGATACACGCTGTATATATTTTGGAGAAATTATATTTAAAAGTCGTTTTGTCGTTTGTAAAATTAAAATCGATTCTCTCGAGGATATCAACGTCTTTACAACTCATTTGAATTTTTGTTCTAAAAAAATTTCCCGTTTTAATAATTTTGTTTGATAAGTTTTTTTACATTCTGATAGATATAAGGAAAGTTTTTAAATTACTTTGAGATTTCAGCGCAAGATTTTAAGGAAAAGAATGAAATGAAATAACGCAAATCTTAGTTACGCTATTTGTTCTATTTTCTTGGAATTCTTTTGGGTTTAATAATTTGCCTTATAATAAAATATTTGACACGATAAAGGAAATCTATTTAAATGTAATTAACTAATACATCTTACTCCACATTTTTTAGATTGCGCATCGCTATATTATAATAATGTAAATCAATTTTAAAACACAAATTAGATTTCGGAAATAAAACAAGAATAAAATTACTTGCTCAATGTCTAAAGTATTTATTATAAAGTTTCCAATAACAAAACATTTATAAGCTCGTCTTCATTTTTTGCAACCACATTTTGTAAATCCAAGTATACTCGTTTCCTTCTGAAATTAAAAATAATTAGGTATATATTACTTAATTTTGCAGTTAGAATTATAATTATTAGTATGCATAATGTTTTCAAATAATTAGGTACCAAAATAGTGTTGAATCTGAATCTGTACTTGATAATTGTATTCATAATTCACTAGCTTATGTGTCAGCTTGATGCATTCGTAGCGGCTTTGGTTTCTAGGATGTGTATTGTTAGACATAAAAGATATTTTAATGTCATGTTATAGTTTAAGTCATATGTGGGCAACAACCGGCTCGCGGACTGGATCCGGCCCGTTGTAAGATTTGATCCGGCCCACGAGACACTGTCGTATTATTTCATGTCTGACATCTATCGCTAAAAATTATGAACACTACTTTAAAATGCACTACTTTTAAGCGCGTCCCGCGAATTTGCCCATTAAAGTTTGGCCCACAACATGTCAAAGGTTGTCCATACCTGGTTTAAGTGAATAATTTTTGAACTTGTGAATTTTTGCAAAGATTATTTTATTTATTAACAAAGAAAAATGGAACACCATACATATTTTCTTGTTCAAGTACAACAGGAGAATTACTGCATCAGTAGTAGTTATAAACATTTGTACCGTTGACGGAGAAAATATAATTAAGCAGAATACAACACGAACAAGGTTTTTTCGATTTGAAGACGACCATTTTGACATAAACGATTCTTAATCACTTAAGGTTGATACATAACCCCTTTCCACATTAATTTTCGTATTCAGTATACGTATTTCGACAACGAAGTTGTCATTATCAGCAAATAATTAAACAGTGTCACACCTGAAAACAACGGAAAAAGTCCCCAGGAAGCGAATTCCGTACACTATAACTCATCCCTTTTTGATCTCTAATACTTTAGACAAGCAAGGGTGTAGTAAATGCATGCAAGTACTTTTTAGGATAGTTTAAGACTAGGATACAATTTCTTTAAAAATTATGTGAAACGAATATACAGTCTTCATTTTGACTTTCGACGGTACAGATCGTGTACGGAATTTGTTTCGTGCGGGTTTTTTTCCATAGTTTCTAGGTGTGACACTGTTTAATTATCTGTTCATAATGACAATTTAGTTGTCGAAATACGTATACAGAATATGAAAATTAATGTGGAAAGAGGTTATATATCAACTTTAAGTGATTAAGTTATTCAACCACAGGCTCCATCAAATTTACCATAAACGATTCTCGAAGTTCAGAAAGACCGTCGGACGTTCATGAAGATTATCTGAATGCTTTAACTCATGATGATGTATACTAATCGACACGTAAATTGACGTTCATAATGGGTTATAACCAATTGACTAAAATACGATATTTGCATTTCATGGGTAACGTTAAAAATTTTTGTGTTTGTTGAATACGCTTCGAGCGAAAACGATAAGAATCAACATATCAATATTTACTACTCTTGGTTAGCTCGTCATCTTTTAGTTCACCAACAACATCAACTGATTTTATATCACATTGTTATTGATGATGAAAAATGGTGCCTTCGTGTTAATATCAAAAACAGAAAAGAATGGCTTAGCCCTTACAAAAAGGCAACTCCCTGAACAAAAACTGATATTCGTTCGAAAAAGCTGGTGTACATACATCTGGTGAGAAAAAGAACGCCGTCTACTAAAAATTGCTTTCGGGGAATGTAACCATCACTGTCAAGATTTATTGTCAACTATCAAAAAAAGCCGGGAAGACATAATCGAATCATTTTACAGCATTATAACGCTCTGTCATTCATTCTGCAAACATTACGAAAGTGATTATACAAGAACTCCGTCGGAAATCTATTCCATATTTGCCTTATTGTCCTGATCTTGTTTCATCTCGCTTCATCTAACCTTCAACGAATCTCTTTTAATGAAGATATTACGCTTCAAAATTGGCTTGATGATTTCTTCATATCCGAACTGCTAAATTGTTGGAAGTCTATCGCAAGTAATAGAAGAAAATATATTCTTGATTATTATTGATAAACGAAAAAAAAAAACCGAACTCATGCAACTCGAAATATAAGTAGACGTAGTCACTATACTGCAAAAGCCAATAAGATGACAGAGTTTTAGAACTGATTAAGCTAAGTTATGAATGTTTGACAACTAATAACTTATTAATAAGAAACTTAGGAGTATATATGTACCCTTAATAATAACAAATTTCTAAATTCATTGACTTTTTAATGAGGTATTTAATTCTATTTTACAAATCATCTTAACAATGGTAAATTTTGTTTGAGACTGTGGTTAATTGAATTGATCAAAAAAGACAGAAAAAAGCTTTTACTATGTATATCAATATTCGTACTCTGTATATGTTTTCCGCGTACTCATTCCGTCAAAACTAAACAAATACAACGTGAAACTAAATATAGCATTGACTTAAAATTTCATATACACATTCGACACATTTCTTTATCGCAGATACTAAATCCTAGCCTGAATAAAAAAATAACTTTCTTTTTAAACTTAACACTAAAAAAATATAACTCAAATTCAATAAGTACGTGCTTACTGTTTTGTCAATTCATGTTTTTATGAATGAATTTGAAGTTACTTGTTTCAAATTCATACGGTAGGATTTATATATACATATATAATACATATTTACTTATTATCACCTTCAATATACACCCGTCCTCTATCCCTACAACGCTCCATGCGAATCTTCTATTGTTGAGATAATGCTGGAAGTCTTGCTGTCAGCTCCTTCAGGACGCGTGCCGCTTTCGCTTTCACAGCTTCAACGGACTAAAATTTTGTTCGCTTTAATTCAGATTTCACCTTAGGAAACAGATAGAAGTCGCACGGCGTAAGATACGGCGAGTAAGCCGGATGGTCTAACACTGGGATGCTGTACTTTGCTAGGAACCTCTTCACTGACAATGCGGAATGAGCCGGTGCATTGTTTTGGTGGAGAACCCATGACTTGTCCTTCCACAATTCGGGTCGGTTTTTCCTTATTCTTTCACGAAGTTGAGCCAGAACGTGAAGGTAATAATGTTGATTAATAGTGTGACCTCCAGGAACCCAGTGAAGGTACACAATCCTCTGACTGTCGAAAAAAATAATTATCATTGCTTTGAATTTGGATTTGCTCGTTCGAGCTTTTTTGACTTTCGGTGAAGATTCACTCTTCCAGTGCATGGATTGGCGCTTCGTTTCAGGATCATAAGTAAAAAACCACGATTCGTCACATGTTATTATCCTTTTCAATAAGTTTGGGTCACTTTTAATGGCATTCAAAGTGTCAGTACAAATATTTTTGCGAGTTTCTTGTTGTTCAAGCGTGAGAATTTTGGCACACACTTTAGCATGTTAAAATTGTTATGTAAAATTTGGCGTACGGATTCTTTATCAATTCCTATAGTTTCAGAAATCACACGAATAGTTAACCGACGGTCAGATCGAACTAGATTACCGATTTTCTCGATATTGTCATCCGTCTTTGACGTGGAAGGGCGACCTAGGCGAGAATAATCCACAACGTCTTCCCGGCCATCTTGAAAACGCTTTAACCACTCAAAAGCACGTGCACGCGATAAATATTTATTGCCATATACTTCCTTCAATAAATTATAAGTTCCAGTAGCTGTTTTTCCAAGTTTCTTGTGAAATTTCAGTTGCTCTATTATTACACTTAACATTTTTCCGGCGAAACAAAAAAAACAACCCTGATGCGAACGAAGGCTACGGCTATACTGATTTGTTTACAGAGGCGAGAGGCACTGCATTCGAAAGAGAAGGCCTTACGATAAATGGCTTTCAGTAGTTGGCGTTTGGCGCATGCGCATTTATTCTGTACCAGCGTCAGTCTCGTTATTTAATAGACACACCTCGTACATATGTATATATATAATTATTAAATTTTAGGCTATTTTTGTCAAATGTATGAAAGCTTTTATGACATTCGGTGTTTAATATTTACCAAATCGTCTTGTTTGTCTGTTTGAATAATAAAAGTTTTAATATTGTTATCAGAGCTTTTTAACGTTGCTAAATAGCAATGAAAATGCTCTAGCATTTCGTTTGCATTTGGTGACTTTCAACATTCGTAAGTGTTTGTACATAACGTTTTGCAATCTTTTCTTACGTTTTTTTAGAAACTCAATATTCTGAAAATATTGTAGGTTTAATATCTAAAGCTTATTAATTATGAGAAAAGCACTTCGTGAATTACCATCACATTTGTTACAAACGAAGTGTAAGTATGAAATGCATGTAATTAGAACGTACTGTTAATAGATTATGCCGCCTTACTCTGACATGTAAGCAAAATAAGAAACAAACGAATAAACTATGAAAATGTCGTTTCCTTTTACGAGGATAGTTTGATAAGTAATGAGAATGACACATAAATGGCACTCTAATTGGTAAAGTGAATGCACTGTAATTTAGATTGGCTATTTATATGTTTACATTCCGATATTTAGATAAATCGGTTGATTAGTTTATTTTTGACAACTGATTGAAAAAGAAGGAACACGTCGTTTTGTTAAAATGAAAAAAGCAGAGTATCGTGCGGTGATTAAATACTTCGTAATTAAGAGTATGAAAGCTACCGAAATAAAAGATGAGTTACGGGAATCATTAGGTGAATCTGCTCCATCATCCGTCACAATAAGTAGATGGGTAAATGAATTTAAGCGTGGTAGAACAAGCCGTGTTGATGAAGCGCGCTCTGGAGCACCCAAAATCGTGACTTCTAAGGAAATGATTATAAAAATCCATAATATTATTACGCAAGATCGACGACTCAAAGTGAGAGAGATAGCAGACATGGTAAACATTTCAACAGAACGCGTACACCACATTTTAAGGAAACAATTGGGCCTTTCCAACGTTTCGGCAAGATGGATGCCGCGATTGCCTACGACTGATCAAAAGTTCACTCGTTTGCGCATTTCCAATGAGTGTTTGGACTTTTATAAGCGGAATCCGGTTGATTTTGGTAGGCGATTTGTTACTTGCAATGAAACTTGGATACACTACAATACACCCGAAACTAAACAACAGTCGAAACAATGGTTAGAACGTGATTCTGCACCTCCAAAGAAAGCGAAAACCACTTTATCGGCAAACAAGGTGATGGCATCAATTTTTTGGGATTCAAAGGGCATTTTGCTCATTGATTACCTTCAGAAAGGTGCCACAATAAACGGACAATATTATGCAGGACTTCTACAAAAATTAAATGTTGAGATTCGTGCTAAACGGCCAGGAATGGCAAAGAAAAAGATTCTGTTTCACCAAGACAACTCTCCCTCGTATACCGGCACAGTTGCCCCTTCCGACTTTCACATTTTTCCAAAATCGAAAACGGTACTAGGTGGAAAAAAATTTTCGTCTAACGATGAGCTTATCATCTTCGCAAAAGAGTATTTTGCAAGCCTTCCAGAATCGCATTTTAGAGATGGCATAAGGGCATTGGAGCACCGTTGGAATAAATGCATTGCTCTTTTAGGAGAATATATTGAAAAATAAAAATTATTTTCTATTTAAAAAATTCGTTTTTCTTTTCCATTCTCACTACTACTCACTACTAAAAGTACGGTGTATAAGCTTAACCTCTCTCTGAAAAACGCTTTGCTGGAATTTTAAATATTAATAACAGCACCACAATAAAAATAATTTTACGTTTACAAAAACAGAAAACTTACTTTTCGTCGAAAAGACGAATTTATTTTTCCAACTAATAATATTTGGAAATTTTATTGCATGTCATCATTACTTTTCTGAATGTAATATTTTTCTTCACATATTCATATCTGAACAATTATATTCACCAGAAATATCAATTATTTTAATTTATGTTTAGAACACTTTCATTTATTTTGGTAAATAGTTCAAAATATATGAATATTTTGTACATATTGTAGTACACACTACTTTATATTAGTAATTATAGCGCTCGAATGAACAAGGAATACTTTAATTTGTCAACTTTGTATCACACGAATTCTCTTAGATCGTAATTCCTCTTCTAACGTTAATCTATTTCTTTGCGAAACTGTCTGATCCTTGAAACAATTTACCGTTGGCTTAAATTACATTTTCTAGCCTTTTTGATGTGTGGACCAGGATATTGTTTCAGCTACTTGACATTAATTACGTAAAACATTTTCACTGTGAAACTCGTACGACTTACTACGCATAGTGTAAAATAGTTGTCTTATGGTCGTGTTTATCTCACCTTTTAATATTGTCTAAAAGGAAATTAGACTTCTCACAATGATAATCACATAAAATTAGGCTAGTCATGTAAAAGCAAAAATCTCGATACAAATTCCAAATTCGTTTCTCTATGAATACGTTTGATAAGTATACTTTTATATATGTAAATAAATTAATAGTCTATGAAATATAAATATATTATAGTTTTCCTACTAGTGACTATAAATTTAATAATAATTCAAATAAATAGCAAGCTTGCGCTCGATTTAGACACATGATTGATCCCTCTGTTTAAAAAATAAAATATATGTATATAAAGGCTGTTTCAAATTTCGCGGTTTTTTTAAAGAATAAATAAAACACATAATTTGCATTCGCTTTCAAAAACTTTTTATTGGTAATTGAGGTATCAGTTATGACATTTATATGCGAAAAGCAATATCTGCCAAATGGCCTCCTTGCAGCTCCACAGACGTCCACTCTTTTGTTAAAATTTTCAATGATATTTTGACATAATTGAGGCTCTATCTCACCAATGACGCGAATAATTTCATCTTTCAAAGCAGGAATTGATTGTGGATTGTTTTTATAAACCTGACTTTTAACATAACCCCAAAGAAAATAGTCTAACGGTGTCAAATCACATGATCTTGGTAGCCAATTAACATCACCGTTTCTTGAGATTACACGTCCAGGAAATTTTTCTCTCAATAAATAAATTGATTCGTGTGCAAAGTGAGGTGTAGCGCCATCCTGTTTAAACCACATATCCTCTAGATCAATATTCATTAATTCAGGTCACAAAAATTACATTGACAGTTACAGCTTCATCAGCAGCATTTTCAAAGAAGTAAGGTCCAATTACACCACCTGACCATAATGCACACCAAAGAGTAACTCGTTTAGGATGCATAGGTTCCTTATAAATAATTCGTGGACTTCCCTCACCCCAGATACGGCAATTTTGTTTATTAACATAGCCACCAAGTTCAAAATGTGCCTCATCGGAAAACATTATTTTTTGAGAAAAATCAGCTGATTGTTCATTGATGAAATTGACAGATGAAGGGCGTTTTAAATGATCTAAAGGCTTCAGTTCCTGTGTTATTTGAACCTTATATGCCTTCAGAGCTAAATCCTTGTGTAAAATATGCCATGTTGTTGATCCACTAAGTCCAAGTTGTTGTGAACGTCGTCTAATGGACAGTTCAGGATCTTCAGCAACACTTTCACGAACCAAACCAATATTTTCTTGCGAACGACCACTACGTTTGTATTTTTCACTTTTTTGATCTTCCACGGAACCGGTCTCTTTCTCCAATAGTGCTTTCAGATCGACGATTATGTAAACCATAAAATTCATGTAATATTCTAAAAACTCTTTTGACAGAACGCTGATTTTCATAAAATAATTCAACAATTTGAACGTGTTGTTGTATTCTGTACGAAGCCATTTTTATAAATGTCATGCACCCAGTGTTGCCAGGTCATTGTGGCCAATATCGGTAGATTATCTCGCAATTTTTCGGTAGATTTCGCAAAAATTCGGTAGATTTAAATTTTTATTTATAATATAACAAATTTATATATTAAAACAAAAGTATAATATATCAAACATATTTATTTACAAACTTAATAAATAACGCATGTATCCTAGGTTAATATAATTAAATAGAGTAATATAGGAATAGATATTGATATTTATAAAATTTACCTTAAAAAACACACGTACATAATTACAACACAACTATATAACTATGTATACTTAAAAATAGGTACCAGTGTAATGTTTGGGTAATCATTCTTTGTTCTGTTGATACAAATTAGTATTAGTCATATTCGAAATCAACTTTTTTTCAATTGTAAAATCGTGGCAGCTTTTGCCCCCAATGTATTGTTTTAATATAAATCAGTCACAAACGAAATTGTGTTAGTGCCCTTATTTATTATATAAACAAAAACAAAAATGTATACCTACGACAGACACGGCAATTTAAATGTTTGGCTCGTCATGTGTAATATTCTTAAGCTCGACAGGCTTATACTAATTAATATCGAATGAAATAGTACCTACTTAAATATCCACTTCTATAATGAATGTGCGACGTAACACATTACTAAACGTAAAGTAACATAGACCAATATTTTCTTAGATTTGCTTTTGTGGGCCAGCAATTATTTGTTTATTACTCTTTTATATCCTGACGCCAACAATTTTTAATACAAACGTATGTGACTAATTGTAATTTCGGTGTTTGGCATCGTTTCATAACTATTATGATTAATGATCAACAAGAAATTTCTTATATTAAAAAAGTAAGATATAAATATAGTATGGACATATGAACAAAAAATGGATTTGACAGAAAACTTGGATTTTCGGTAGAATTATCGTTTAAATCAGTAGATCGGTAGATGCAATCCAAATTCGGTAGATCTACCGAAAAATCGGTAGACTTGGCAGCACTGCATACACAACACTTTTTAAATGCCCACATACCCAGACAAATTCAGTGCGCAATCTATATTCTATTTATTCTTCAAAAAAACCGCGCAATTTGAAACAGCCTTTAGTTTGACAGTTATACTACCACATGTACAAATACAGTTACTAGTATACTAGACGATACAAAGACCATAGTTAGAATATGTTACCAGTTCTAAGGTATTCGTATAGTTGCTATATATTATTATTTTTTGCCCAGATTGTATATCACTTTATGTATATAATAGAAATAATATTTTGTATTCTTTACTAAGACACTCTTGGGAGTTCTTTCATATTTATGATAACCTGGCATAGTAAAAATTTTAATATATCGTAACGTTATTCATTACATATATGTATATAGTATTAATAACTTTTGTAAACCCATTTTTTGCATACTGTAATAACTTCTTTACCATTTCTGAAGATTTTTTTCAAATATTCTTATTAATTTAAGAAAGTATTGAATTTGTTGGACAGTCATAACAAAAAATGAGCAAACTAAGAAATATTAGTTTAAATACTTTTGACTAATTAGTAATAACTGACTATTATTGTTGCAAAAAGAAGACTTTATAAATAGAAAGTGTAGAAATATAAATATAAAATAAAAATAAAAGTATAAAAAATTATTAGTTATGTTGTTTATTGACATGTCATCATTGTCATCAGTGATGATGGTATGGTTTACTAATTACTTTTTTTTATTAATTTTCGTATAACAATTTCCCTGTAAAACATTTGTATCTAATTATCTATTATCATCTGCAAGAGTCTTTTGATAGTTTTTGCAAAAATAAGTACTTTTTTGCATAATTTACGGCCTACTCGTCATAAGAGATACAAAAATAAAAATGTTTTTATTAATCTTTAGTTCATTATGTACATGTAATTAAAGCTTAAAATATTAACAAAAAGAGTATAGATAACAGAATAATACATATAACATAGTGATGTAATACTTGGCATTTACATACGTAATCAGTCATTGAATATAGTAATAACGCAGTTATTAAAATTGTTTGCACATACTCTGGCAACTAATATATTTTACTTTGTTTGTTGTTGATTAGTATTCATTTTTATTTTACAGCTATAAATAAAAATTGTCATTAAAAATCATTTTAAGTCAGAGGTTTGAAATGAAAATAACTTATTTGATAATGTTTTATTCTAAAAAAGTTAATACGTTTTCCTATATGTCCGTATTCACGTGATATTATGAATTGCAGATAGGAATTTCAGCTTGGAAAATACTCGTGGTCAGGACACCGGAGGCTTTTAAACCAAACCATCGTTCTGGCGCAACACTCCAATGCACTCTAAATGCTGGAGCATCCACCCTATAGCGCAGATTTCGCTCTATGCAACTTTACGCTGTTTTGGAAATATTTCAATGATGAGGATCTTCCCAGGGTGCGTGGTGACGTGTATGCAGCTTTCTGAAGAAACGTGGAAGAGATTATTTGATAACTTGTTGAGAAAAATGGAAGTTTTACAGTTTCCTATGGGGAACCAATTTCTTCGATATTCGGAAATAGAAAGGAACATTTGGACTCCAGAGACTTCAAATCTGGTTTTATATGTATCTTACATTTTGATGTTTTTAATTAGTCAGCTGTTTGATGGACGAAATGCGTGCATGATAAAATTGGACTTTCTTTTGTTGGAGTATTTATCTTCTAGTTGAAATAGACAAACATTTAAGGCCTAAACCGTGTATCCTTTACTTTTAATATCTTCTTACAGCGTGCTGAGAGGATTCGCAGAAACTGACAATCCAAAATGGCTGATATTGCCAACATATATAACAGACATGTGTACCAATATAACAGTGGCGGCTCGTGAGTATTTGACATGGTGAGGCAGATAGAATAATAAATATTCAAAATTGTTTACAATTGATTAATAAACTCTATATACCTACTACATATAAAAACAGTTTATATATATTTATATATATATATAGGGCTTCCAGTACAAACAGGGCTGCCAGACGTGAACTGAGCCCTATATCGCGCCCCATTCGATTTTTAAGGGAAAACGAAGTTTCAAAGCAAACCCTTGTGAAACGAAAATAAATATTCTAAAAAATCAAACAAATTCTAAAAACATTAATCGAAAATAAGAACTCAATCTTCTAGGATTTAAAAATAAAAAATAAATACATTCCTATTATAATATAAAATTTAATAATATAACAAATATATACATATATACATATGTATATATATAAATCAACAACAATCCAATAACACAATTTCAAAATTACATGCAAAATGAAAATATTTTAAAATACAGAGAATTTCCTTTATTGGCATTGCACGTAGAATTACATTTAATAGATTTTACTTCTTGTATAGCAAAGGTATCCTCCGGTTTTTTGTGTTAGCAAAATAATCAATTACATCATTATAAAATCGTTCATCCCTCGTCATCGTTTTAACCAATTCCTTTTCGATTGCAATTAGTGCACAGTTACTAAATCTTTGTTGTCCAATTGTATTTCTAACATACGATTTTATACGTTTCAATGTGGAAAAACTTCGCTCAACGGACGCGGAAGTTACCGATATGGTAACTACTATACTTAGCAATTTAAAAAGTTCTGGCATACAGATGGCTAACTTTTGTTCGTGCATAAATCTTAACATTTCACATGGTGTTTTAGAATTACCAAGGAGTTGCATGTCACTATAAATAACAGCTAATTCATTTTTTAATTGAATTTGATCAAAAAATTTATATTGTTCAAACAAATTATTTAAGAGCCTCTAAGGAAATGCCTTCGAATATTCTTCAAATTTACTTTCTGTTAATAAATCAAAAAAAGCAAGTTTTTCTAAATCAATAAATCTAATTTCAATTTGACTAATAAACGTATCTAGAATTTCGAAAAATAATTTTCTATAATTTTGTTTAGTATCTGGAACGTCATCAATTCTACGCCTTTTATGTGCAACAGATTCGTCAGACATCGAATTTTCGTATACAGTACTGAAATATGTATCACACTCCCGAAATTCTCTAAACTTATCAAGCAAAAAACGTAATTATTATTATTATTATTGAAATTTCTGTTAGACTTACCGTGTATTGTAAGAGATTTTGATAAACCAGGGTTTGGTCTTGGAAGGTTTTTGACATATAATTGATCTTCTACCGATAGAACAACGAACGTATTTCTTATTAAAAAATCTACAATGTCTTGTGTATTTCTTACATTTTCTAAATCCATATTCACAATTTTTAAATCACTGAAAATATCACTAAACAAATATTAAAATATTTAACCTATCTTTGTTATTCCCCCAAGCTGTAATTTGCGATTCGGGCCGAGAATGTCAGCCTCGAGTATATTCGGTAGTTCGGCGATTGTGATTCGATGAGAGGCTCAGTTCAAATTGGCTTCAGACTAAATAATACATACATACATACATTGATATCTAAAGAATATCTACTTGAAACAATAAAAATACTCCTGTTAAAACTTAAAACATATTATTTGCGTGGAGGAAATATTGAGAAACTGTACAAGAAGAATGTAAACCTTTAGACATCTTTATATCATTAAATAAATACTTAATTTATCCTATTAATAATACTTTCTATATTATTAAAAAATTCAAAAATCTCACAATAAAGTTAGAAAAATCTATTAACTTTTTGAATATTTTTTCTTCTTTGTTATCTTAAATATGTAGCTAATACTTTACTGTAATTTCCATAGAAATTGAGAATTTTTTTGACTGCTGTAGTGCGTTATAAATTTTCAATGAGAGGCAATGAGTGGCCGGGCCTCAAATATTCGTGTTTAGTAGGGATATACATAGATCAAGCATGAAGTTGGTCGGGGCAAGTATACGCGCTCGTACATTCGCACGGAATTAAAATGAAATGATAAATTTGTACTTTGCTTGTAATGCCGGTTTATTTAAAACTATTTTCTTATTGTTTATAAGATAAATTCTGAATAAAAGATGATAATTAATTTATAAAGAATTTTAAAAGTATACATATTATTCTTGTTATAATTCCAAGATTTAGATGGTGAGGCACTGCCTCACCTGCCTCACCTGACCAGCCGCCACTGCAATATAACAGAAAAAAATGCGAAAATCGAACATACGTAACTCACGAAATTCGAAAATAACGGTTATTTTTTGATCAGACCTAGTAAGTTATGAAGCATCTGGCTTGTGTGTGTCTTCTATCTTCCTCCACCATAATCTGATGTATAAAATTGTGAATGTTCTATATTAAATGTCTTATAGATTAACTGGAATCGTTAATCTATGAGACATTTAATATAGACAATCTCGGAAAAAGTTTACAAGATTTAGGTCTGAAGACTTTGCAGGTCAAGGTTCTCCTCATCGTATTCATTGGGATATGCGGCATCCAGATATTCCCAGAGAGCTTCGCGAAAATGCATTAAGACACTATTCTGTATAAACCGCGTGTCTCGCCTTTCTTGAAAAAATAACTTCAATAAATGTAAGGAGTTCTTTTTTAAGTTTTCGAAGATATAATTCTCCATTTAATCTTACAGGTAAAAAAAGAGGTCATATCAAATAATCGTCGAAATTACTGAACTTCCATTTTAATTTCAATTTTGTTGAACCTCTTTTGGCATTTATAAAACCTTGTAGCACTGACGCATACTAAAAACAAAATTTTCTGTTATTTCTGGTGTTATTTTCTCTAATTTTTCATTTAGAATTTCCTTCAACTATTGATTAGATTTTTAACGTTCTTTTACATTATAACCACAAGTATTCTATAAGGCCGATGTCAAGGGTCGGCGCGAAGTTCGCAGAAGATAAAGGACATTAAACGGCATCTGATATATATATATATATATATATATATATATATATATATATATATATAATCGCCGTTCTTGTACTGAAAGCGGTATTTTTGGGATAGCTTTAATTTTGCAATATCCTCGAATCCGGGATATTTTGTAAAATATTTGAATAAACATTTTTGTCATGTATCTACTAGATTAATTCTCAAGTCTCTGATGCTAATATATGTACAACCTCATACAAACACACTTCCTATTCCCTACTTAATAGTGCTTTGCATAGTTTTAGAATAAACTATTCCAGGACGGCACACAGTAATCTTTTCAACTACATTACCACGTACCGGGGCTATCCAAAAAGTAACATACGTTCTAGCACGACAAGACGAAGGACCGAGCTAGCGCCGCTATCTTGATTTTATAATCTAAGCGTCTCCTCATTCAGTACACATCCCAGTGTAGTATCGTATTGGTTTAGCTATTTCTCCTTTGTTCGCCGCGAATTTTTAAAATGTGATAGTGTTGGTAAGAGAAAATTTTGCTTCGATCATGACACGGAACTGCAGGTAGGTGTAAATGATTAGTTGAAGTCTCAGGCGGCAAATTTCGGCGACGATGGAATTAATAAACTTGTGCATCGTTATTATAAATGTCTCAATTTGAAAAGCGACTATGCTGAACAATAGTTTAATATTGTGGCATTCAAATTCAAATAATAAATCTTTCTTTTCACATGGAATTTTTTTTTAATTCAGAACGTATATTACTTTCTGGATAACCCTTATATATTCAATTTGCTTTCGTCGGAGAACAGCGCATTTCTCCTACACTCTGTTAATTTAGTGAAGTACCTCTTTGCAAATACCAATCGCTTCTTTTTGTTGATAGTCGAGATATACGATTTCTTTACTCCAGCGCTGGTTTCCTAATTGTTACAACGAAAAGCTCCTGCCATTATAGACATGTGAACAATTGTGCCAACACGTGTTTGTAATTCTATTCTAGGTTGTCGTAAGGTCAGTTAAGGTTCTATATTAACGCCATGTCTAATATATTCTTTTTCAGTTCGTTTCATTTTCCGTGATCTTTCAGGTCCAGTCTTACTAGCGGCATTCTATATATCATTCGATTATTAGGAAAACGCCATATTTTATAACTTCTCTTTAGCACAGATGCTATTGCTATATAAAATTTCCCGTTTCTGCGTTGATTTAAAATAGTATCTGTTTCTGTCGCAGATAATCCTTTACTTTTGTTAGGTATTATTATTCTTTTTCACCATCAGTATTTCTAATTGCTATATTATAATTTATTATAATTTTTTATTACTTTTTTTGGGAATACTTGTGAAGTTTTCTCATTTTATATTTTCTCATTCGTATATTTACAGGTTGTCGTGTCATAGTATTTTTTTACAATAAAAAAAATTGAATATCGCGTAGTGCAAAATTTTTATTTTTGGAAGGTGTAGCACCAAAACAAGTTCATGAACGATTATTAAAAGTGGAAAAGGGTCTTCAATTAGAACCGTAGAAAGATGGGTTACTGAATTTAAACGTGGTTGTACAAGTCTTGCAGATGATTCACGTCAAGGACGTCCAAAAACTGTATCAACACCAGAAATCGTAGCAAAAATAGAGGATATGGTTTTGATACGTCGTCGTTTAACCGAGAGAGATTTAGTAGAAGCCCTAGGCATCTTATTAAGTAGAGCGAGCAATATTTGGGCTTTTAAGTTTCGGAAAGCTGTGTGCAAAATGGGTGCCGCATTCGTCAACAATGGAACAAAAACACATTCGAGTGCGACTTTCTAAGCAATATTTCAAGAGTTTTATAAATAATAAAAATGATTTTGGGCGTCGTTTCATCGCTATGGATGAGATTTGGGCCTACCACCACAGTCTTTATTCAAAACAAGAGTCTAAGAAGTGGTATGAACCCGACACCTCAGCTTCGAAGTGAATTAGGGTCCAGAAATCAGTAAAGAAGGTGTTAGCATCAGTTTTTTGGAATGCAAAAGTAGTTTTGTTTGTTCGTGGATTGCCTCCAAACTGGTAAAATAATAAGCTCATATTAGTATTGTAACCTTTCGGACCAGTTGGAGGTACAAATTCGTGAGAAAAGGCCTGGTTTACAGAAGAAGAAAATAATTTTTTATTAGGACAACGCACTCTCTCGCACAGCTCACAAAACCATCGCAAAAATCAGTGAATTAAAGTATGAATTGTTGCAACATGCACCATATTCGCTAGATTTAACTTCCTCTGACTTCTGATTGTTATCACATCTCAAAAAATTCATGCGTGGAAGACAATTTTCATTGAACGAAGAGGCCGAATAGCAGCCGTGTAAGTGTGTTTAGACAGTCTTTCGGATTCTCAATTCGAGGATGGAATCCATAAATTCGAAGATGACTGCAAAAAGTGTATTGAAGTTCAGTGAGATTAGATTGATTAATAAAATGTATTTCTAACCATAAAATCGTGTTTTTCTGATCGAATGACAAAACATATTGAACAACCTGGTAAAGTATCTTAAAAAACAGCGTGATGTACCTTTCATATGCTATATTGGTGTGATACCGAATAAAACTTCCTCAAGCTACAATAATGACATAACTTATTTCTTTAATAATTTGTATGTAATAATGAACAGATTATTGACGCTTAAATAATAAATTTTACATATTTATTAAGTATTTGAAAGACGAATTTTATGACACAAAATTAATGTTTCGAACGTAGTATGAATACTACATGTTGCCGGTTTTAGCGGAAGTAAAAAAATAAAAATCATCTAAATTTCATTTTTAATTTCAGACGAAACGCAGTGTTTCATTGGATATTAAAAACTAATCGAATTTCGTTCAAATCAACTTGACGTAGGTCTCTTAAAAAGTTGTGTATGTACATATATTACACTACCTTAAGAGCTTCGATTTCCTTTTCCCAATCTCTCGTTCCTATTTGCCTAACGCATGCTCCCAGGAGTTTTACAATTTTTCCCATGCTAGCCATTTTGAGTTTTCTAATGTACTTTTGACTTACTTTAGAGGAGGTCCTCCAATTATCATAATCTGATATGAAGATGATGCACGCGTATAACATTCCTGCTTCTTTTGACAATGCAGCCTAATAGAATAAAGTAATGAAAAAGGACATCAAGATATTAAAACAATTACTTACTTCCGATGATAATACCATATTGACAAAATCTCCTCCAAATGATCGGAACATATTACTTTCAGATTTGGTCGAAAACCTAGGGCCATTAATAGTTATGCCTGTACCGCCATCATTGCAATCAACCCCTACTTGACTGAAAGCTTCCAGCACCGTTTTTCGAAGAGGCTCGCAAAATGGAGGATTCATAGGACAATATAGTACACCCGGTAATGATCCTGGTTGTGCATCATAGAAAGTATTTTTCCTACAGTTAGTTCTAAAACAGAAGACAGTATTACGTATTAAATACTCGGGGATATAATATTTGTCATATGTTAAGAAGAATTATACGGGGGCAATTATAAGTTCATTAATATAAAAAAAATTGGCCATTTGTCAAGAATCTTTTTCTTTACGGCAATATTAATAAGGTTTTTTGAATTTTGGGAATAAGCAATAGTTTGATGAGTTTCTCTTGTTGATAAACACACAGATAAACTCATCGATTACTCATCTGTTTTACGACTTTAGAAAGGAAACACGACTTTCTTTGTTTTCTCTATAACTAAGTGAAACTACATAATATTTGGAATTAGAATTAATGAATTTGAGTCAAGTCTAAATAAATATGATTAAATATCTAGAAGCAACATCAAATGTAGAATTCTGAATTGAACAGAAAAAGGCTGTATAAATGTTACAGAAACAAGGCAGAGGAAGTATAAATGGATTGGGCATATAGGAAAAACAAGTGAAATTTGCAGAAAAGCATTAAAGTAGAATCCTTAAGAAAGAAAAATAGTAAAGCGATGATGGGATGAAAGCTAACTGTGCACATATTCCAGAGAAAATAATCTTCAAAATCGACTTCAATTTTTTGGCAATGCAGTCAACGATTTGTGTGCAGGAGCATTGTTTTTCATAAAATTCAAGTTTTCCGCGTTATTTATGCTATGAACAATGTGCAACACACGTTTATAGGAAATGTACAATGCTTCTGCAATACGTTTAAGCCCAATGTCGATCTTCAAGAATCATTTCTTAGATAGAATCAATGTTTTCCAGAGTGGTCGCAGAGCGGTGGTTGTCTTTTAGATCTTATCTTCCTCTCTTAAATTCCACAACTGGTTTTAATAATGGCGTATTAAGGACACTGATCACCTAAGGTTCCTATCATATCAGCAAAAATATCGTAGCTCGGTAATCCTTTACAAAATAAATACTTAATGACCGTAACTTGATTTTTCTTGAAATCTAGGTTTTCCTTGAACTTATTGTTTTCAAAAATTCACTATTTTATCACCGTCCAACTTATAACTTATAACGACTTATTCATAAAAGATTAAAGCTGCAACCATAGCAACCATATTCAACTTTGTCCACCAAACTCTTTCTAGACTAACTACATATCAATTCCCCTCATATGCTGTTAAATGCTCTAAGATAGACTGCTCAAAACAATAACAGGAATTTGGAAAAATGGTAATAGAATAAATGAAGAATGTAGCAGCCGGCGAATGTTTTTATAATTAACTATAACGTTTTTAAATAAGAAACCGAACGTATTGACACGCTTGAACTTTTTATACACATTATAAAGTCACTAAGGCACTAGAGTTAATAAATATCATTAAATGAATACATAATTATGAGACTTTATAAGAAATTTTATTGATCAAATGACGAAAATCTATTATTAATAATGTGTATGATCTCCACGAACGGCAATAAAGGTTTGACATCTCATCGGCATTGATTGAATCAGGACATCAAAAAATTCTCGTGGAATATTATTGCATTTCTCCATCAGAGCGATTTGAAGTTCATGAATTGTCCGCGGTGGCATACTTCTTGCTGCAACACGTCTTCCTAAGACATCCCAAGCATGTTCGATAGTATTACCATGAGGAGAATTTGCTGGCCAGTTCATTCTATTGATTTCCAATTGTCCAGTCCAATTGTCCATGATGTTTGCTCGATGTGGGCGAGCATTGTCATCCATTAAAATAAATCTTTCACCCATAGCGTCAGCGTGCGGAAGAACAATGGGTCTCAAAAATTCATCCAGGTACCTCTGTGCAGTCAAATTGCCATTCTGTATCACATAAAGGTCTGTATGATCTCCTGCCCGTACTATTACATTCCCACCTTAATATCCTTTCTCGAACAAACTGTGGCCGATTGCATGTTCCAGGTTCACGCCAAATTAAAATACGCATATTATCTAAATTTAAGGCGAATCTGGATTCGTCACAAAGCAATACTTGTACCCAGTCATCATGATTCCAATTGCTATGCTCATATTTTTCACGACCTTGTATGAAGAGTAGTTAGTGGAACGCATACTAAGGGTCTTCGAGCATACATGCCAACATTATGAAGACAATTTGTTATTGTTTGAGTTTATACTAATCTTCCCATAGCAGCAGCAAGCTCACTTCTAAGTTGAGTTGCGTTATGATTGCGGTTTCTGTTAGGTATCGATCATCTCTTGATGTTGTAGATGCTGGGCATCCTTATTCTCATCTGCTCTGAAAATTCCCAGTTTTTAAAAACCGATTCCACAAACACGAATTCACACTTTAGCTAACTGCAAAAACTTCAGCAACAGCGTGCTGTATCCGTCCTCCTTTCGATTGACCTATGCAAATCGTGTAGCCTTTCCATTATTACCCGTAATTACAGTTTAAAAATTAGCTATGATACAGAAAATGGTAAAATCCAACTGTAGTCAAGATCGCTCGCATATGCACTTTTATACCCTCAAGCAGTGGCTGCTGCACCGAAGCGCTGTACAAATAGAAACCTATCAATGCATTCTATTTCTTGTTTAAAAGCGTTATAGTTGCAATATAAAATTATTTGCTTGTCTTATATTATTTATTTATTTTATTATTATTTTTTCAAATATTCTTTAATTGTTTTGAGCAGTGTATAACAAGTGTTTAAATCCAAGCCTATTTATTAAGATATATTTAAAATATACATTTAGGATTTCTTTATTATTACTATTCAAGCATTTATTAAACAATTCTGCAACTTCATTGAAATCAAATAGTTTTTAAAGATAATTACTTTAAAATGTCACTTAAGTATCTAGTGAGTTCTATAAATTTTGAATGATTTTTTATAGCAAGTGCCAAACTAGGCCATAAATCTTGAACTTGTCACGATCGTGAAAGCGAGACTAATCTAGTGTTCAGGACTTTATTATTAACCCCTAATCACCTGTATTAATTTTATTCCCCCACAACAGTGAAAGTGAACACTCTCGAACAATTAGTTTGGAAGTTTAACTCTCAACTATTTTATACCCGACAAGATTCACAACAAAGATATAGGTTTCACAACACGAACTTCAATTCCAACAAAATTGATATTTATTTATTTGTGCTAGTCTATGTGACATTCGTATTGAAAAATAAAGCTTCAGTTTTGCTATAAAAATGATTAAATAAAATAGATGATCAAATAATCGTTAAATTAATTCTATTACATGAACACAAAGAATTATGTATAGCTCTCGCAGCGCATGACTCTTATTTAAAATCCACTTTAATTATATTTTAATAAAAATGCAAATTTTCCAACAATATTAAAAGTTATACGATGATGTCCTAGTGTTTCAGAAACATTGTTAATTTCAAAAAATCACAGAGAAATTTATTACCATACATATAACTCGATTTGTTATATTTTCTGTTCAAATTGAACCCTACGCTTTAACCCAAATTACTTCGGGAAGAAAGCAATTTACTTTAAATTCACCTGTTCTAATGGAAATTTGTTTGGGATTCAATGTTTTTGATTAAACCTAATAGATATTGTAACTGAATCTACTACACTTCTGGCGATTCTTCATTATCTTAAGAGCAAGTATATTACCTCTATGAATATTAAGTAAATTAAAGTAATTAACACTAAATTACGATTTAAAAACCACATAAAACAAAATCAAGTTATGTATATGAAATTACTTTAGAAAAAAATTTTACTCAGCCCTCCACCATTTAATTTAAGAGTTAAAATGTATTGGACACAATGTATTATGCATATAGACTGTTATTAAAACATATTTATTTTACTAGAGTCTAGATTTTCTTTAACATATTGCTGTGAGTTTCCAATTCAATATTACATATTACAATTATTTAAAAAAATGTAATTTATACTTCAAAAAACATATATAGAACTAGAAGGACGAGAATCGACTAATATTTTTCATTTATATATGGTACACTTAAATTGGACGATAAATGGAAGTAGGAAATTAAAGAAATCTAATTATATACATTAAACATTGAAATCTAATGTAAGATTTAATATTGAGAATAATTGCAAAAATAAATTTTTAATGTTTTAAAAATGGAAATAAAAGAAATAAGTGAGATATTATAATGCAGAGATTTTACTCACGCTGCCACATTAAGTCTAACAATTGCATTTTTTATGCGTTTTTCTCCCAGGCTTGCCCAGCAATCAAGCGGCAATATGAAAACTGAAACACGGACAATCCAGAGAAAAAGATATCATTTTCAGTGCAGTAATGCTTAATTAAAAGAATATTTCTGTTTAATCAACAAGATTTCGAAGCTCTTTACGCTTTATTGAAGTACTGACATCGTTAAAAATTATTGTTTAATTGATTTAAATTTATGTTTTTTTTAAATTTTTTAAAGTTTTTTATTCCTTCTGATTTCTAGTTATTATAAATATAAAGTTGAAAAGAGCGAATGATAGCTACGATACTTTCTATTCTCTTTTTTGTCTCGTTTTCAACACAATTACTCATTTGTGTGTATTAATTAATGATCACGCTACGCGACAGGTGTAACGGAAAGGTAATAATCTTCAAAAGTTCATTCTCATTTCAATTGTATGAATATTAAAACTTTGATATTTAGATAGAGTCTAACTAACGAAAATTATCATTTCTTCGAATTTAGCTATTGTTTCATAATATATTTCGTGTTCAAATGGGATGTATTTTCACGCATCCTTGTATAGAAGAAGATAACATTGCATAATTTCTTTATTTGCACTTAAGATTTGGATGTAATGCCATATTGTCATTCTTATGTGGGTACTCTTTAGATTTCAATTTTTTCCAATCCATTGAATGTTGTTGGTTAAACATATTTAAATTTACAAAGAAGAATATAACTTTTATTTTTAATGAATATTTATGCTTAGCTTATAAACAAATTTTTCTTGGAAACGAATGTTTGATGTAAACGTATTATAAATTTTAATTTGATGTTCAATAAATCTTAATGTTTTGTTCCGAAATTAATTGCTTTATTTTTATGAACGTTATGTAAAGCTGAATTCTAGGCATAGTTGATAAACATGAAACGAAAAAAATACTTTTAGATTACAGTCTCAATTTGGAAATAATGTGCTGTGAGAAATATATGACTTTGACATAGGAGAGTCACAACACTACATTTCGGATACTATACCAAAATGTTCGCGACCTACGTACTAATACTAACGATATATTTCTTCACTCAAGTATTACTGGCGTGGTAGAGGTGATAGGAGGTTTGCCCTGATTGGAAGATCCACTGATGTTCTTTCAGTATTTGTACCGCGCTATTTACAAAAGTATTAAATAAATCTGTCAGTCCATCAGCATGTGTTTGTGTCTGGGAGATAGGCTGTGTGGAATTTGGCTAATATCACTCAATTCCTGTCCTTTGCAATGAATCTACATGTTGTAATCTATACAGATATTACGAAGGCCTTCAATTCCATCGACTACAACATATTTTTGGCTAAACTAGATAGCATTAGATTTTGTGCTTCATTTGTTCAGCTAATGTCTTCATATCTAGCAAGAAGAAGTGACTGATGTTTTCTTCAACGGTTTCTCGTCAGATTGTTTTGTGTTGCCGTCTAGTGTTCCACAAGGTTCAAATCTTGGACTTTTACTATCATATGCTGAGAACTAGAAAATTTATAACATGATTAACACACAGATTCATTGTCGACGTACCTTATGTTAATTGATGAATGGTATACCTTAAACGGCATCTCATAGAATGTGGGGAAGTATTCGATTATAACATATATTAGATGCCAAAACCCAATTATTTTCAATTATAAGGTTCAAAGTAGTGAGATTATGGGAAGTGATAAAGTTAAAGATTTTGGAGTGCTTTTTGATACACGTCTTACATTCTCCGAACAGATATTTTCCATGTGCTTATCAGATGGCAGATCTTTTGGATTTCTTATAAGGTCTGGCCGTGATTTCAATTAATACACTGTCTATAAAGACACTATATTATACACTAGTACGAAACAAATTGGAATATGACTCCTTAATTTGGTTTCCGCTTCTTACATACTAGATTATTCAGATTGAGGGCATACAGAAACGATTTCATATCTATTAGAACAGCATGCATCCCTTTCTTTGCCTGATTAACGGAACAAGTACAGTGGAAAATTCCTATTTAATTTATTAACAATTAAAATTGATTTACCAGCTTGCATACATTAATTTTAATGTGCCAGAACGTACTACTCGATATACTAATTTTGTTAGTACTAGTAGAACTAATACAAATATTTTAGTTACCGATTTTTCATATGATGAACTAATTTAATAAATATTATCAGGAATTTTTCTGTAGTTATAACTTTTCTTTTTAGGACTGTTTCTACAAGTAATCATCGCAAGTAGTAGATTTTGCTTCAAAAATTTAATTGTACTTTGTCATGCAAGTGGCTTGTCTAGTAGAAACATAGAGGATACTGTTATTATTATTATTCATCGTCTCTCATTCTTATACCCTCGTCTTCGTACATATTATATAAAACGCTCGTGTACAGGTTATTTGATAAAAATATGATACCCGATCATAGGTCATAGATACCATTGACAAGTTAATTTCTTGCAAGTTTAGTTTGAGCTGTCACTGGGGCTACTTCCATCGTTTAAGGAATATGCGTAATCCAACGTTTTGGCAGTTAATCATAAGCATCATAACGCTGTTCCTGAGGAGAAATGTTTCTTGCCAAACAAGTTTCATTTATAAATATGTACATCTCGTAAAAGCAGTGCATGCATAGTGTCAGACTTGAACTTAATTAAAACACTGGGCGATATACTTTTTTCTAGAGCATTCTGCTGTAAGAAGTATATACCCAAGGTTTTTAAGATATTTATCTGATTTATTTTCATGGGACGTGGTAATGCGATAGTATTATTCTATACATTGAGTGACTCATTTTCCTGTTATTGTAATTATGTTATATGCGTGGAAGCGAAATTATTCATCTAGAATCATATTCTGTACTTTTTTAACCATTAATACACACGTTTTTTGGGCGCCTATTTTGTTGTTTATCAATAACACTGGCCCGGCTACGTTGTTTCAGATGTCCATCATTTTATGGTTGTAATTAATGTAGTATGATCCCCTTAAACAGACTCCAGCAAGGATTTGAGTTAATTGCTTGTCTTGTTCTTTGAAAATAAGAATTTAGTCACTGATTGGTACCCTACTTTTTTGCATGTCTGAAACAAGCTAAAAACAATTCGCTTCAAACGATTACCAAGTTTAAAAACAAACAAGATTTTGTATTAGTGTTGCTCTTATTCGTCACACTCATTAATTATTGATCTCGTTTCATTCATTAGCAAAATCATTAAAACTTCCATCTACTTAACACTAGAATTGGCTTTTGCGCCTGTCAGGTATTTCATTGGATATGGTCAACAAGCATTTAGTTACTTATATTATTTGATTTTCTTATTCTATTCTTGTAGTTTTTCTTATGGCATTTAATCAAGTCTCATGTCTGTAGTTGACATTTTGAATTTGTTATTTCCTTATCCATTTAGTGTTATAATTATGTTATAATTTTATGTATTACAGTATGTCGCAGTATGCGATGTAGACATTTTAAAATTTTTGAAAATCATGAAAAGCGTTCGTTTTTTCAAATATCATTACATTACAGTCATAATTTTATAAAGCAAATAATAAAAAATATGCGTGGTTTCTGTGTAAGGAGGAGTTGCTTTAAATATTAGTTCAAATTAATAATTATATTTGGCTTACAAATCTATGAAACTGTCTGGTACAACGAAATCGCCGGGTTTCAGTTCTTCTTTCAGTGAGCCTGCTGATGCCATGTCAATAACGTGAGTGCATCCTGCTTCCTTCAATGCCCACACGTTAGCTCTGTGATTTACCATATGCGGTGGAAGATTTGGAGAAACACCTTCCCGTGACATTATGGCACAATCCATTCCTTCGATGGCACATTCAATTAATTCATTCGATGGATCACCGAAGATCGTAGTAACGGGTCTATCTACCCGGTTTCTTATGATTTCCATATCGTCCAATCCATATCCTACTAACAGTCCTACCTAGAAATTGATATACATTTTAATAGCTTATTTAAGCTTCTTAAAATTACCTTTCATTACGAATTAATTTCTTTATATCCAAATACTCTGTATTTTATATCAAAAACAATAGTTTATAAGAAAACTTATGTACAATAAATTTCTTGGTAATTACTTATTAAATTAAATCTAAAAATAGTCAAATTAATATACGACTTTTGGACTTTCTTGTATAGTAATAAAGTTAACAAAAGATAGATATCGAATTAACTTTATTCTTTCAATAAAAAGTCCCTGTTTTAAACCACATTTACTTTATCGTTCGAGCAACTTATAGGTACCTGTCGTGTTAGTGGAAAGTCACTGAATAATAACCCACATATCTATGGGTTTAAGGGCGTACTGTACCTGGTCGATACTGTGATAGTATTATATATAATAAAACAATAAATTAATAAAAGCCTAATGATGCTTTATTCCTTCGTAAAAAGGAATGTTATCTTTATCATTATTAGCATCTTTTTATGTAATAGCAAGTGAAGTAGGTTGTTTTATTGTTAGAAACCTTTTGACGATTGAGCAAGTGTTAATTATAATAGTTTTTTTGCACTGCTATACAAGCACATATATATATTAACCTAGTTCTGATGCTGTAATTGCTGCCCTTTAATGCGCTTTTCACATTTGGAACAGGTAGAACTCACATGGTGTGACATCTGACGAATATGGAGGATGATAAAAAACAGCAATGTGCTTGTCTGTTAAAACTGCGTCACAGATAGGACATTGTGAGGTGGTGGGTTGTCCTGGTGCAGAATCCATGAGTCGTTCATCCATAAATCCGGGCTTTTCTTTCTTTCTCTTTCTCTCAGTTTGATTAGGATTTCTTTGTAGTATTTATGATTAACCGGTTGATGCTCAGGCACCCAGTCAGTCATGATAACATCCTTTACATCGAAAAAAACGATTAGCATTGCTTTCAATTTCGATTTGTTCATTTGTGCTTTTTTATATCTTGGCAATCCGGTGGCCTTCCAGTGCATCGATTGACGCTTTGTTTCCAGATCATACTGGAAAATTCAAGTTTCATTACTTGTGATGGTGACAGGTTCTTCTGTGGGTCGTTCCACGGTGTCAGAGTAAATGTTCTTCCAATTGTCTTTTTGTTCCTGAGTAAGTTTTTCCGGAATCACTTTTGCACAAACTTTTGTCATGTTTAATTTATCATGCAAAACGGGTCTTACTGTTTCTTTGTTAATGTTTGCCACATCGGCAATCATCCAAATACTCAGACGTTGGCCTTTCCGCACAATTTCATTAATATTCTGAACGTTCCCCTTGCATTCACAGGTAGTTCATCATCTTCGACCACTTTCCAACCTCCAGAAAGCCGTTTGTGACATTCAAAAGCTCGCACACGTGACATAACATTATCATCAAACACCTTCTTTAACATTTATAGATATTCTGTTGGCGATTTTTTTAATTTGACAAAGAATATCAGGTTAATTCGCTGTTCGATTTTTATGTCAACCGTTATCACAGCACTACTAACTAGCAGTGTCCTCTGCAATTAGAGCTCGAAAGTGAAATAAAGCAGATTGTGAAGCGAAACTACGTGTTGTTGCTTAGAAAGTAGCAAGAGCAAGGTCAATAACATTCCAATTACAGCCTTACCCGATGCGGCTGCACAATGGAAAGAGTGCAGTCTCTTTATTTAATTGCCATATCTCGTTCTTCTTTTGGTAGAAGGTTATGCTTATTGCGTTTTTCTGCGAAGCCGTAGAACTGTTTGCAATTCGTATTTGTACCATGCTCAATTGTGTCTACTATGTATTTTTATAAGGTATCTATATACCATATTGTTTTACGAATAATGTCATGTCACGTTATTTATTCTGTCTGTATTAAGTATGATCAGAAAATATATATTTGTGTTTACTTGTTTATATTATGCATCTTTTATATCAGTTGTTTTTCTCCTGGTAATGTAAACCGTTTTCCCACAGAATGTTGATGATGTCTATGATGTTAT
Source organism: Dermolepida albohirtum (assembly GCA_031893035.1). Lineage (NCBI taxonomy): Eukaryota > Metazoa > Arthropoda > Insecta > Coleoptera > Scarabaeidae > Dermolepida > Dermolepida albohirtum. The sequence continues at coordinate 72,998 of JAVIWB010000101.1, read as the reverse complement.
AGCTCCTATTCTGATGAATCTATTGAGAGAATCTAGATCTGAAGGGTTTGATTATTTTATAAATTTGAATGAGTAATTGGAATTGCATGTGTTTTTTGCTTTAGTTATATTTTTAGCATTCACTTGAGTATCAAATTTTTCTTGTAAAACCTTTGTAAATTATTCTTGAATTTCTATTTGAATTAATGTTTGATTAATAGGATAATAAGAATTTAGTGCTATATCAAAGTATTTATATGCTTTCGTTGAAGTCCTTCTATTGCATTTCTTTATGTATTATATCCTACAAGTCGTTTAATTTTTCCTTTAATTATTGAGCATTTACTCAATCCCAAATTTATTTCGATATTAAACTGAAGAGTTTATTTTTATTATATCATTCATATGAATTATACATTTGTCTCGTATTTTAAGTTGTTTGAAGCATTAACTCATAATTCACATGTACTTGTCGAAAATAAGCACTTAGCTTCGGAAGGTAATATAAATTCATCGTGTTCTGCACTTATATTCTATAAATTCCAAATTTTTGCTTTACAGTCTTTGTCTAGAATGTGCATTGATTATCGTTATCTATGAAGGGTAAATATCCTGTTGCTTACAGCAGAGATACAAAGAAAAACTAGCTTAACATCACAATACTTTTCCAAACAAATTTTTAAAATGTTTTAGAATTATTTAATTTCAGAAAAAGGAAAATAATAGTTTTGAGAATGATCAAATTTAGAGATAAAAGCAGTAACGAGTTACCTTGTATTTTGAAGACATATTTCGAAAATAAAAGTTCAGAGATTAATGCGTAATTCACTGAGAATTTTGATAACACAAAACTAATTGTCCAAAATATCTACATTTACACTACATGACAGTTTGACAAACGTGAGTGACAGTAAAATATCCAGCTTCTAAAGTCTATAGTAAGCTTTGATTTTATTCCGTTTTATTGATTAATGTCCTTTTTTCTCTAAATGCGTTTCTATAATAGTAAAAGACTTCTTATCTGGAGGTCAATGGGTTATTGGCTCACCTACCAATATCTAAAATATGCAATGGACAAAAAGATTTTTAATCGTGATACTAGAAACATTTACGTATGTAAAAGAGAAGCAACTCCGAAATATCGTAAATCGGTCTTTAAATATAGATTTTATTGATTAAAGATTAAAAATATAAGCCAATATATTATTGATTGATATAAATAAATGCACATCGACGAAAAATCTAGAAGAAACCCCGATGCACTATCAGTTATTTAATTTTGCCAATACACTTCAATAACAAGAGAATTTGGTATTCAGGAAAAGGAACATATCATTTTATATGAACTACATCACAGTATATGGGCCCTAAAGCACTTGCAGATAATATTGTACTTGCGAAGCAGAGTCTACAACACCGATACGAAGTGTAAGTTTCGGACTCTTTGGCGGAGGATACAAAACTTATACGAAATTTTGGTCTTTAAGTATTTGCATGCTCCAGTTAATACAACTAGGAACTTTGCCCTGTAACGTAGATAAGCCAGAGAGTACGACGCTGATGCGAAACTCCAACTTTCTTTGTTTTCTGCACTGTTATAGAGCTAATCTTCAGTGCTTAAAAGATTAAAAATTGTACTAGATGTCTCTAGTACATATGACGACAAAATATTCAAAATTACAGTTTCGCGTTGTGTTTAAATATACTTTATTCCAAAATGTGTACAGTACGCTAGGCCAATAGTTATCAAATATAAATAGCTAGAACTTATAAACAAAGAAGGTAGAAGGCGAAAGAAAATGTTAATATTAATTACCCGTGAGGGACGAGGTATTATCAAGACAAGAAAAGCTCAAGAGAATAAGCATGAAGAGCATTGTAAAATATACGGCACAAACCATGGCAAAGAAAACCAATGCAGAAACGGACAGGAAAATGTTGCGAGTAGATAATTTCGCAGCAAGAAAAAAACGTTCATAAGCAAAGCAACACCTTATATCTACTGTAATACATGTAAATCCATCATGGTTTGAGGAATTATAGTTATAATGGGGTGGATTATTTACGATTTATTGATGGCACTTTAAATGCTTCAGGAAAGTATTGGCAACTTGGTCTTAGGAAGTAATTATACTTTCGTTAGGAATTCCTACTGCATGAAGTTAATCTGTGGCATATATTTATTAAACATGGGTTTGTGTAAACATCATATAATCAGTAAGGAAGATCCGAGAATATTTTTTCGAAGGATTGGCCTAGTGTATCATCAAAAACGGCCGGAAATTATAAGTTCTGGATCAGTGTCGTACTCGTTGGTTGAGCTCGCCCATCAGTATCGTTATTCACGAGACATACTGTAATGTAATGAAGATTAGATTATTTTTAATTAACCTTCGGTTTCATATCAATCGCTCCTGCGACAGAAAGCGAAGTCAGTTAGCGAGGCCGAAAGCAGAGTCGTGTGCAAAAGTACGCATGTCCGGCAATTTCGAGCGAGCGGAGCCCGCGTAAGTTTAGTATTCTCGAAACTATGTAATCAGGAAACTTATCCGGAGCTTCAATCCTAAAGGGTTTGCAGATGTTATTGTACTTGCGAAACAGAGTCTACAATACCGATACGAAGTGTAAGTTTCGCACTTTCTGGCGGAGCGTACGAAGCTAATACGAAATTTCGGTCTTTAAGTATTTGCATGCTCCAGTTAATACAACTACGAACTTTACCCTTTAACATAGATACGCCAGAGAGTACGAGGCTGACGCGAAGCTCCAACTTGTTTGTTTACTACACTGTCATAGGGCTAATCTTCAATGCTTAAAAGATTAAAAATTATACTAGATGTTTACTACATATGACGATAAAATATTAAAATTTCAGTTCCGCGTTGTGTTTAAATATACATAATACTATTATGTATACAGTCTTTATTTTTAAAGAGCATACTACCATATTTGATATACTCGTATATGGTACTTCCCTTTTGTATGAATAAATTTTCTATCACCATTTCAAATTAGTCTTTTTATTTATTGCAAATTTAGTCAATTGTTAGGTGAGCCAACAACATGCTAACCCATTGTATAAATTTTCATAATTTATTATAGCATTTTAAATGTATGTATTTACATATTTTAAAATCCTAGAGCTGTATTAAGGTTTGATAAATTGCTATAATTATATTCAAAACACTACTTGAGAATTATAAACAAATTATCAATAAGGTTGAAAATTGCTTAAATTCCTAAACACCTAAGGATAATTAATTTTCCATACTATCGTATTTTAAAATAATACATATTGTGTTTCAAACATTTCTGTTCCTGCTAAGCCGTCGTTGATTAAAATCGCCGAAATTTGTAATTAATATCTGTGGTTTTAGGCGACGTTGGCTTAGTAGAAAATATTAATTTTGATTAATTTCTATATATATATATATATATTTATATATTATTATTAATATGAATTTCATTTCCTTTATGGAAATTTTTAAAACATTCATGTTTCATCCTTCTTTTTTCCTGTTTTGTTTAACGTAGAGCAATCAAATTCTTCCAGCTTTTATTAACTTCTCAAAATTCTTGTGTAAACAAGCTTAATTCCCTCGATTAATTAAAAATAGTTTCAATTGCAGAAGTTGCATGTCTATATCTAAAGATGCATTGTAAGCGAACATACAGTTTGTTAAAAAATCTTTACACAGAAAAAGAAACATGTAAAATGTTATCTTCATTCAAGGATTCCAACAACAAATTCTTTACATATTTGTTTTTTTTTTTGCACACACGACTATAAGACGCCAATACTTTTCAAATAGAGACCACACATTACAACAACAGCAACAAAAAAGTTTACTCAGTATAAAAACTGTCAAAAAAAATCTTTGCATATTGAATGAGGACAACGAAAAAAAAACAAAAATGTCGTTATTTTCCACAAATTTTGTGCATTTTGTTTTTCTATATTATAATTAATCCAAAACTATACAATTGGTGTATTTCAATTACTATAAAGTATTATGTTCTCTCTCAAAATTAGAACTGTATACAATATCATATTCCGTCCTGAAAAAGAAGGAAGACTCGAGTTAGAAGGATCCACAGGCAGGCCAAAAAAAGATGACGCAGCGAATTGAGAGCAAAATAATTAAAACTATTTATAATAACCCGCAATTCAGTACTAGATGATTAGCTCTTCAAGTGGAAAAAAACTTTAGGTTAAGTGTTTCCCATGAAACTATACGAAACGTGTTACAAAAACACAAATATTCTTTACGAGTGGTTAGGAAAAAAACCCTGCTCTCACCTCAAAATATCGAAAAAAGATTAAGATTTGCCACCGAACACATATCACTTTCGTCAGATGTTATTTTCTCAGATGAGATGAAAATGCTGTTTTAATACTATGACGGACCGCAAAGAGTTTGGCGTAAATCTCTGACAGCATTAAAAAATAAAAATCTTATTCTTACAGTAAAGTTTGGAAAATTGTCCGTAACGGTATGGGATTGTATACCCAGCAAGGGAGTTGGTGTAATCAGGATTTTAGATGAAATAATAACGAAGGAAGTATATCTTGATATTTTGAGAAACGAACTGACCGCCCGCATTATAAAATTCGGTTCTATTGACCCGGATAATTCGAATAATTTTAAATAAAAATATTATCAAGATAATGATCCTAAACATAAATCTTATTTATGTAGGTCCTGGTTATTATACAACTGCACCACAGTTATTGATACTCCTGTCCAAAGTCTTGATATTAACCCTATCGATTGGTGGGTTCATCCAAAAAAAAAGATAGGAAAATGATCGCCAACCAATAAAAACGAATTGATAAGGTTTATTAAAGAAGAGTGGGACAAAATACCGTTAGAATATAATATTCTGAAGCTTATTTAATCAATGCGAAGACGTCTGCAAGCAGTAATTAATGATCAAGGTGGACAAAATATTAGCACTAAAATACAAAAATTTACATCAGGCTTAATATTTTATCAAATCTGCAAACATTTTTTGGTAGTAGAGAAATTGAACTGTTTTCCTTTTTTAATATACATTAGAATATTTTCATTGTTATAGAAGTCTTTTTTATTTATTATATTAAAAAAACATATGTTCATTCAACACTGTGTGAAAAAAATAAAAAATATTGGTTACTTAAATTAGAAATCAATGCATCTTTTGAAGTTTTTTTATTTTTTCTCTATGTGCAAAGATTTTTTTGACAAACTGTATGTTTTTCTATAAATCTAAGGTTTAATATGAAATTAGTGTTAACATACAGTGACAAAATATTCGTACACCTCGTGAATGTTGAATATCACCAAATGGCACGCCCGTCAATGGTAAAGCATATTTATTTCAACTTAATAGCGTTGAGAATCTTTAAACCTCTAATAACAATATGAAAACTGTTATTATTTACAACTACAAAAGAATTTCGTAAATATTCTAACATCGAATGTTAGAAAAGTTTTCGTACACATCATTCTTATAAGATATTTCTCTATTGTAAGCCATAAATTAAGAACGAATTCGGTACATTATCTTCATAGTACCGTATATTTGTGCAAAATAAGCATTTGATGTTGACAAAGATGATGATTATAAAACTAAATACATATCCGGTAATATGCGCGAGTTACCAACAGTACATAAAGAAAAAGAAATCCTTAGGCCAAATAGCCAAATTTGTCGAAAAGCGTGTTCTGCCGAGCAGATTGAAAAAATAAATACTCAAAATATTCTGAACTATTTTAATTGTATTGAGAAATAGGCGTCCAAAGATTCTAAATGTTACAAATGCAATTAGTTAAAGTTTATGTTACTGTTTAAATAATTAAATGTAAGTTTATATTACTATTATAAATGCAATTAGTTAAAATTGATGAATAAGTGCACTAAGTATAGTCGTACAGATCGAATTTGGTACTAGAAAGAATTATAATTTCAAAACAAACTAGTTATGGCGAAAGAGTATCACGTAATAGATTATTCACTAAACATCGTTAACTAAAGCATAGAGCATAAAGGTAAGTATTAATAAATACATTTTAGTGAGACATTATGAAATTATTTCAGTCGACGTTCCACAGAAATCTTTAAATTGACAATAAAATTCGTACATGAAGTCACGTACAATTATTTAAATACAAAAATATTTTTATTTTTAAATTTTGCATAATAATCCAATTCCTTTTTCACTTTCCTTCAAGAGAGGTTCCTTTTGTTGAAACTAAAATTGATGTTATTGAATAGCACCTTTCATTTACTATATTTTCGGCAATACATATTTGTGTAACAAAATAGCGCTGAAGAAAAAGAATATGTATCAATATTTGTATTTACAAAAATAAAATTTAAACGTTTGGTAATAATTTAAATCAAATAGACAGTCTATTCGAATTGGATAATAGAGCTATTGAAATATTAAACATGAAATGTACGCTTTTAATTTACAATAAGTTCAAGCCAGACTATACAATAAATTCTTTTGAACAGAATTCAAATAGACATAGAAGTTTTATTAAATAAAAATATGAAATATGTTTTAGTAGAATCTTTTGTGCCAAAGATTAAAATAGAGAATTTAAAGAAATACACTTATTAGTTCCGAATATGTTATTTCTTTTAATGTTTGAATAGATTTATAAATTTATAAAATACTTTTGCTTGAATTTTTAAAAATTATTTCTCCAAAATTATCTTAAACATGAATTTAATAGGTCCAGACACCTATTAAATAAAAGAAAAGGCATAATTATGTTGTCAATTGTCTCTTATCTAAAAGCAATTCTTAGTATTTTAGGAGACAGATAATTCCTTGAACACGTGTGCATGTGATTTTGTTATATCGGACCTAAAAATATAAGTGAACTTAAATCAGAAATATATATATATATATATATATATATATATATATATGTATATGTATATATACATAATTTTGATATAAAAGAGGAAATTATTCCAGTTGAAGGGATGATAATTTTAAAAGCGTAGGAACTTATTCTATAAATATATGAAAATATTGCCTATATCTTAAAACATTGTTTACATTAATTATAGAGACATATCATATCATCTTATCATAGAAAAATGTCTTCATATGTATGTTAAATATTTTAAATCATTATAAAAGTATACTGTTCTTATAACTCATCTAAAAGATTACAGTATTTATTATTCAGTAACAATTTTTTAGACACATCTAAAAGTATTATATCTACATGTACAAATGCAATATGTCATTTCAAATCCAGTTGTTATAACGAGATTCTAATACACTTTGATACAACATTATTAAACTATCAAATGTGTACTGAAAATTTATTTATTGTACCAATATAATAGTGTAAAATAAACATAAAATAGTTACATTTTGTCGCACTGAAACTGTCAGTGCAACAGACAGTAGCAGTAGTTGAGCCTTGAAGATGTATCATACGAGTGGGTACGAAACGTCGGCAGTTGTACCAGTGACGCGGTTCCAGGCCGGAAGCCCAGAAGAAGAAATCATATCAATAATTTTTAATAATGTATTACGACACCTTGTTTTATTACTTATTACTATTTACTGCCTTCCATTGTCGTATACATGATGAGCCATGATACTCCAATAGCTTATAATAACATTCTACTAAGTTGAAGGGTAATTTTCTTCCAAAAACTGGTATTTCCCTGCCAGGAAAGTAGTCCTTTGCACTCTGAGCTCGGCGTACTGTTGCATTTTTATGTTGGAAAATGAAACTTTGACTTGAACGTGGAGAGAATGGCATTTTATTAAATCATTAACAAGCTGAATGCCATGTTAACTTTACATGACTTGCCCGTGATGCATGCTAACATGAATTTGTTATTATACATTACATATTATGTTGACATATTATTTAAAACAGATAAAGGCAAATTGTAATGGAGATTGCGCTTAAATGAATTAATCAAAAAGTCAAATATTCAGTGTGTATTTGTCTTTCAATGGTTAAAATTTTAGTGTGGATTTATTCTTTGCGACTTTTACCGCGGATCCAGAACCGATACTGTGATTAATTATCTGCTGATAAAGACAACTTAGTTGTCGAAATACGTACACAGAATACGAACATTGATGCGGTCAGAGGTTCGAAAATAGAATTGAAAAATCTAAAATCGATGCAAAGAAACTTAGCTACGATCACCAACGACCATTCAATATGTTAATTAGATTCATGTAATCGGCGCTATTCATTTTGCCATTATTCATATCATGATTTCACCACCGCCTATCTGTTCAAAATTCAAAACAACTAATTCCCTTCCTAATCATGCAAGAAATTAATATTGGTCGCTATCGGAACAGTCTAGATTAAATTTTCATCGCTAACGTCAACACATGCTCTCAAATATTAATCTCGTTTGAGTTTTCATTTCGTAAATCCTACGCTTTTTGGGAAATGGCGAAAATTGGTATTTACCCTAAGAACGTGCTACGCTAGCAATCTGATTGTTCTTTTGGCCCTCCAAGATTTTATTATTTTCCCTCATTAAATTACATGACATCTATTGCTTAGATTTTTTAGCTTGTCAGCTATTGATCAATTATTATTAGCCTAACTGTGAATTAAACTAATTGAATTTAACTGCCTTTGCATGGTGAATTTTGAAAAACAAATCAAAATATTTTGTACAATATTATACTTTTCCCGTCAACTTAAAGGCAAATCACTACAGGCCCTTGACTGTTTTGGACTTTAATTTATTTGAAAAACATACAACTATCTAATACTTCACACAAATTTTCCGTAAACTTTATGAATGCGCTATACTTTTGTCGTAAAGTGTACATACGGACATGCATACATAACATGTATGTATGTATGTTTGTATGTACATAGATATTATTATTATTACATCACAAAAAGTAAATATACAAACTATACTGCCTTAGGTTTTCAGTATTATTAATTTGTCTTATATCATATGTGCTTTAATTATTTCTTATAATTACAATTTATAAAAATATTTCCATTGAAATGAATATTTTCAATGGAAATATATATATATATATATATATATATATATATATATATATTAAGACATAAGTAATAATAATTAAGAAAATATTCATTTCAATGGAAATATTTTTATAAATTGTAATTATAAGAAATAATTAAAGCACATATGATATAAGACAAATTAATAATACTGAAAACCTAAGGCAGTATAGTTTGTATATATATATATATATATATATATATATATATATATATATATATTTAAGACATAAGTAATAATAATTAAGAAAATATTCATTTCAATGGAAATATTTTTATAAATTGTAATTATAAGAAATAATTAAAGCACATATGATATAAGACAAATTAATAATACTGAAAACCTAAGGCAGTATAGTTTGTATATTTACTTTTTGTGATGTAATAATAATAATATCTATGTACATACAAACATACATATATATATATATATATATATATATATATATATATATATATGTATATATTAAGTTAAGAGTTTGAAAGTTAAAACTAACATACAGTACTGTGCAAAAGAAAAACGCACCTTCTTGAATTTTACAAGAAACTATTACAAAAGGATAAATAATAATCTTGCACAAGTCGAAATTCTTTTTAATGTATAAAAACTTAACACATATCGATATTTAAACATAAACAACTTAAACTTTCAGTATTTTGTATGACCACCTTCATTTTTATGGTATCCTGCATTCTTCTTGGTAGGCTTTCCAATAAAGAATTAATGAAATTTTCAGGAATATTGTACCATTCTTCCTGTAGTATGTTCCATTTTTGTACATTGGCCCCCTTTCACCCTTTTTTCTGCCAAGGTAATCCCACGCATGTTCAATAATATTTAAGTCAGGACTTTGAGGTGGCCATATCAAAGTCTGTAATATCCCATTTGCTTCCTGCCGTGTTAAATAAGTTTTCACAAGTTTTGAGGTTGAGGTTGCTTGGGATCATTACCTTGCTGCAGAAAGAAATTATTGATAATAAGTCGCTTCCCTGGAAGTATGATGTTATAAACTTGGAAATTTCCAGTGGTTATTTTTCTACCAATATGTGAATCGTTATTGGAAAGATGTATTAAGCATTATAAATTAAATTAACTCAAAAATTATTAGTAAAAACGATTTAGTAAATAAGTTTTGGAAAATATTGTTAGCTGCTTCTTTATCTTGCACAGTACTGTACACAAGTTACTCTGTTAAATCTTAGCTGATTGTTGCTAGCACACATACCTCAAAAACATTACTCTTAAAATTTGATTCGAGTATGTACTTCCTCAATAGTATTAATGAATTTAACATTTTTTAATATACAAACATTAGAAGTGGATAAATTGGTTAATATATTAATATTATAAATAATATAAAATGGTTAAAATTCAAAATTTTGTATGAAATACATACATACAAACACAAGTCCTTTCTCGAAAAATTTTCAGAAATGCACCAATATATGGAAATGAGTCATCTGTTCATAGCATCTAATGTTTGTAATATGAGTAGTATATACATACACTATCGCTCATAAGTGTTTGGTCACTCGCATTTAACCCGCAAATTGTAACAAAAATCAAAATTGAAGTACTAATATATTTTTATTATTTACGTATACGAAAAATATATATTTTTACATCTAAAATAAATTGTTGTATAATATATTTAACTAAATTTTAGATTCAGGGTTTATTTTACCCCATGTCTCTTGCAGGTTCTTCCACATATTAACAGCAGACTTGGGGACGGATTTTCTCACCTCTCGGTCAAGTTCTTCCCACAGCAACTCGATGGGATTTAAATCGGGACTCTGGGGAGGCCACGCCATAACATTTATGGTTCCCTCGTCCTTCGATTTCGGCAAATATTTCCGACATGGTTTGGAAGTGTGTTTCAGGTCATTATCTTGTTGGAAGATAAAATTTTGATCCGAAATTTTAATTCCAGAGGGGATTGCGCTTCTTCTAATATGCGCCTATACTGTTCTTTCTTTGGTATATCTTCCATTTTTACGAGATCGCCCACATTTGATCCAGAAAAGGAACCTCATATCATTGCTAAACCTCTACCGTGCTTAACAGTAAGGGCTATGCATTCTTCCCGGGTACGCTCATCCACAGACCTCCTCATGAAAACACGTCTCCGTAAACCGAAAATCTTGAATTTGTATTTATCGGGCCACACTACTTTATTTGTCTTCTATGGTCCAATTTTGGTGATCGCGTGCCCACTTTAAACGTTTCTGGTTGTTTTAGTTGCGTAGAAGCGGCACGCGCATTGCAATTCGACCATAAAGACCGGCTTCTTTTAATCGCTGTTTAACTGTGGAAACACTTATGGGTTTTCGACGAACAATATTCATTTCTGCTGTGATTTCTGGGGCTGTTTTTGGTCTATTTCTCTTGCTTCTTATCACCATAGCAAGATCTTCTGCTGAGGTTGTTGCCCTTGGTCTGCTTTTTCGAGTTCTGCTCAACACAATTCCACATTCGCGGTGTTTTTTGATGATATAACCCACGGTGGACTGATTTAACTTAAGTTCTGTGGCAATTTCGCGGTTGCTTTTGCCAGAATTATGGTATGCGATTATAAACGATCGTGTTTCCATAATCAATTCTTTCCGTTTAGACAGTTCTAACCGATTGAACTTCTTCGAAACACATGATGTTATCACTATGAGCACCTCACAAAAACTAACTGCAATTTTGCCAAAATACTCAAGTATAAATACTAGTATAGTTTACAATAACGCCCTACCTTAAAATAAAATCATAAGAATCTAAAATTTCCAAGAATTAAGAGATCTAATCCCTTAATTGCAATTATTCTACCTGGAGTTTTATTAGGGCATTATCGTTCATTGTGAATAATAGGATAATCCCATAATTATTTTTGAATAAGCTTTTATAGATTTTAATGTTTACTATGAAACTATTTCTTACTACAGAAATAAATTTTGTAATTACAACATTTCTATAGATACTGTAATGGAACAAGGGTGACCAAATACTTATGAGCGGTAGTGTATTTATGCGTGTGTCTATGCATCTAAACTATAGCTAGTAAATGTACAATTTTACATAAATCTACAAATTTAACTTCTATACATTAAATATTCGGTGTAGGGCAAACTAAGTGTCATAACGAAAATATATACATTCTTTTCTGTATTTGATCTTCAAAATACTAAACTTATTTCTATCTTTTTTTGTTTTTATGTCCTGAACTAAGCATAAGAAATACCAAAACCTTATTCCTTCATGATCAGTTTTTTTGTCTTCTTTAAATGCATTTTTGTCTTTGTCATATAATGACATAAAATATATTTCTGTATAAGCATATATTATTAAATATTTAAAATTGTAAGTATATTTTAGTTTTTATAAAGAACACGTATCATTTACTGATTGCAGAAGTAATTATACTTTAAAGTTAATTTTTTTTAGATTAGTACATATACAATCTTATATTTAGTTTATTCCTTTACAAATAAAATCTCATATTCCTATTTTATTTCTTCCGAGAATTCTTTCCTGCTTAAGCTTCGTCTCGCTTATTTTTTGCTAATTCTGTAAAAAGTCCTTAAATATACGTGTCTTAAGTGTTCGTTTCTTGAATAGTATTTGTATCGTTATTTTACTGCTGACTGGAATTTTTTGTGATTGGATTTTTTTTTTACTAGGCAACCAAATAGATGTACTACCGTTGTTAACTTATTGCGCTTTATCTCATTCCCATAATCCCAATGCAAAACTTGTGCAGTTTTCAGAAAGCTTTTGATGTGTTTGGACGTAGTGAATTAGTACAGTTATAATGTACGTAAAAATAATGCAAAATGTAATTGTTCATATATTAATTATGATCATTTTTAGATTAGTACGTGGCAGATATTGCATAGAATACTGAAGAAGAGGTAGTCATCTATGATGGAAATATTTATATCAAAGCAACTTTATTTTACAGCTTTTGACAGAATTTCCTAAAATTTTAGTTGGTTTTCCCTGTATTATCGAAAATTGTCAAGGACTTAAGCTAAGGGTAAATTTTTATTTTATGTTTTTTTCCTATTTATATGTATATATACAATAATATGTATTTATATTTCATAATTCGATTATAGGAGTGCTACTTTTCGCATGTACCATTTGGGGCAGCCATGATGTTAATCGTTCTTGATCTTCATTTGTTCCGTCAGCTAACGAGTTTGGCTGATTTCAGTGACTTGCAGCTGTCTTTACAATATTGCAGTGTAAGTTTAGTCACTTTTGTTTAATTTTTAATTAATTAATTTAATTTAATTAATCTTTAATTAAGAATTTGCGTTTCCACTGAAGCTTGTTATAGATCAATAAGGTTGATATATAACCCCTTTCCACAATTAACTATTTGTAAATTCTGTATACGCATTTCGACAACCAAGTTGTCATCATCAGCAGATAATTGTCGAAATGCGTATACAGAATTTACAAATAGTTAATTGTGGAAAGGGGTTATATATCAACCTTATTGATCAAGTCAATCAACCACAGGCTCCATCAAATTCAACTACAAGCTTGTTATTTTTTTTTTTTATTTTTATTACTTTACAGATTTAATAAGGGTAATATTTCTCCTAAGTTTAAAGCAGTTAACACTCTAAATATTGAGTACTATATTGTTTTACGTTCTTTTCGTAATATTTGAACAAAATTGAAATTAGATATTTGTTAGCTACGAGTTTGAAATTTAATTAATTAATTTCTCAATTATTATTAGTATTGGTGTTTTGTTATTTTTAAAGCAAATGAGAGTTTAGAGAATACTGTTATTTTGCAGATTTAGTTTATATCAAATTTAATATTGGTATGAAACTCATCCGGAGTTCATTCAAAAATTTTAGTTTTCTTTGTAATTTTGCAAATTTTAGCCAATTTTTATAATTTCGGAGAAATGAATTCGACTTCTAGTGTATTTTGTTGATGTTAGTTAAATTATAAAAATTCATTTTCCTAACTATAAACTTTATTTTTTTGTGTTTGATTTTTCGCCCAGAGTGGGATGGTAAAATACTAATTTATATTAACGACGTTTCGGGGGATTTCTTCCCGGTTTTTCAACTTATTAATTTTTTGATTTAAGTTGCAGTAGATCGATTTTATATACACATATTTTTATTTGATGGATTTTTTTTTAAAAATATATTAATATTTATATGTAGATACATTTTTTTCCTGTTTAATATTGTAAATTTACTACTACAGAAACATTTTCAAATTAACTAAATTATACCGCATTTTTGTGCGTTTATATGGATGGAACTGATGGAATTGTTGTGTACACTTGGTAAAAAATCTATTATTCTGGAAGCACGTGTTATTTCGTGCTTTCTCTTTCTCTTTCGTATCTATGTATACATATATTAAGTGTATGCATGTGTGTTTGTTTTGCAAATTTGCGTTGATATATGAATGTATTGGCGAGGGAGATGTAAACAACTTATTTTCTAAGGATTCAGTTAATATATATGTTATTAAAATTGATAGTATCTTATCTATCGTTAAAACGCCTAACATGTCAAAAAAGAAAAGGATATATTAATTTTTCTATTAGATAATATATTTAATTAATTGTTCGGATTTTTTACAACATTACAAGTAATTTCAAATTAGAATTGATGTTCAACCTTAAGTCCATCAACCTATTTTTTCAAATGTAGACTCGAAACTTGTTTCTTAAAAAAGTAATGCTAAAATTACTTTTCTGGGGCTAAATATTTCAAATTTGATTTTTTGTTTGAATTTATTCAGAAACTAGAATATTAAATTAATTCAATTGTTTTTGTAATTTGCATTAATATTATTTTATTGAATTACAAATATTTATAAAAATTTTATATATTTTGTGTTTTTTCTAACTTTAATGTTTATATTTTACATTACTTTTTATTTCTGAAGGGAAGAAAACCATTTCAGTTTTTGAAAACTACTGAAATTTAATTAGGTCAGCCTTTGTTCATTTCATGTCTTCAATATTAAACTATTATAGTATTTTTGATTGTAATCTTATTAAGTATGACAATTTTATAGGTTCTGTTAATCAATTCGAATGCCCTGAAGTTACTTTATTGGTGGGATAGCAGCTGGCAAAACTTCATTTAATGTGAGTATTTTTCTATTCTTATCACAGTTTAGTTGAATCTTTCATATTTAGATTCATTTCAGAAATAATAGTTCACTTTTGTCATGACTGAAATAAGTTTTCTATTTTAAAAGTGCTTGAATGCATTCGTATCTAATTTTTCTGAAATGTAAAATTAATATTTAATGAATATCTGTTTTTTTGTAAAATTTTACAATTATTTTTTTAATTCTGTGTTTTATGAAAATAGTATTCTAACAAATTGTACAGAATTACTTTACTTTCACGATAGTTTTGACAAATATTTGTTTTAATCTAACAATAACAAATTTACAGTTTTTTAGCCAGAGATTTCTATTTCCAAATTTTAATTCAATAGTTACCCGTCAGGAACACCAAATATCAATCATAAGCTAGAGGATTAAATTAATTAAATTATTTTTGTAATTTGCATTAACATTATTTTATTGAATTACAAATATTTATAAAAATTTTATATATTTTGTGTTTTTTTCAACTTTAATGTATATATTGTATTTTACATTACTCTTTATTTCTGAAGGGAAGAAAACCGTTTCAATATATTGAAAACTACTGAAATGTAATTGGGTCAGCCTTTGTTCATTTTATATCTTCAATATTAAACTATTATAGTATTTTTTAATGTAATCATATTAACTATGATAATTTTACAGGTTCTGTTAATCAATTCGAATGTCCTGAAGTTACTTTATTGGTAGGATAGCAGCAGGCAAATCGTAATTTAATGTGAGTATCCATTCTTATCACAATTTGGTCAAATCTTTCATATTTAGATTCATTTCAGAAATAATAGTTTTTTGTCATGACTGAAATAAATTTTTTATTTTAAAATAGCTTGAATACATTCGTATCTATCTAATTTTACTGAAATGTAAAATTAATATTTAGTGAATATCTGCTTTTTGTGAAGTTTTTACAGTTATTTTTTTAATTCTGTATTTTATGTAAATACATAGTATTCTAACAAATTGTACGGAATTACTTGACTTTCACGATAGTTTTGATAGAAATTTGTTTTGTTCTAGCAATAACAAAGTTACAGTCTTTAAGAAAGAGATTTCTATTTAAAAATTTTAATTCAATAGTTACTCGTCAGGAACACCAAATAACAATTCTTGTGCCGAAACTAAACACGATCTTAATTTCTTTTAGTAACTTCGCGATTTGCATTTGTAAATTAGTATTATCGAGTTCTCTATATGTAATTTAATTTTCTTTACAGGGGTTTAGTACTATTGATGGCAACAGGATTATTAGAAGTAAATAGAAGAAGGTGAAGTAAGCAATAACAGGAGCCCTATGAGTAAGCATTAGCAACAGGACACTAGGAGTAAGCAGCAATAAGGGCGGTAGCGTGAGTACCTGTGTTCTATTATTTATTTAAGTTTGTCTTACGAAATATCAAATATTACTTCAGACAGTTGCACTATTTTAGGTTACAGAATAACGATTTACTTCATAAATAATTAAATTTGAAAATTCTTCGAAAGATGTGCGAACTAGTATTACACGAACGTAAATGCAATTTTTGTCATTGTTTACCTTGTTTTAGTTAGCGTCAGGATTATTGTGCAGTTTTATAATTAAGTACTATTTTTCTATAGTATTGCGCCCATTGTTTAATTATATACGCAGTTGTTTTTTATTGGATCTAATTGAGAATTTATATGAATACATAGTTTAGACTAACAGTTCTTTTTATGTAACAACGGAATCTTAAAGTTTTTCCCAGCTTATATTTTCTTTATTGCCTGCTTTTGAAAATGCTTAATTGATGTCATTTGAGAGTCATTTTACAATTTGTTACAAATGTTGTCTATAAATCATTCCGGCCCTGTCTTTTAAAATTTGTAATCTGGTTCAAGATGGCATTTACCTGTTAACTTTCACTTACGTTAGTTCTAATTGATCTTTTGATATAATTTTATTTGCTGATTTTCGGTCTTTAATTTCTTAATTGCCATATTATTTCTGTTCTATAACCATAACAATATGCCTAATATTTATGTTAAAAAACGTTTCATCAGAAATATGTTTCCTATTTCTTCATATTCCAATTATTTTACGATGAATTTGTTCCGGTTTGGCTGTAGTCTATATATATATATATATATATATATATATATATATGTGTATTGTGATTTTAACTTATTGATAATGAATTAAAATAGAGTAAAATGCAGTTATTTACTACGGAATTAATAACAAAAGATTTATTTATTTATTTTATTTATTATGTCGCGGTTTTACCAAATTTCGTAAATTCGTTAATGCAATCAAGTTACCAGTCATTTTGATGTATATTAAATATTCTTTTAATTTTCATTCAACATGATTTCCTTAATATATAGGAGATTCTCGAACTCTCCAGTTTTTTGTTGTTTCTCGCCATAAACTATTTTGTAATTTTGTCAATCAATATAAGCCTTTGGTATAGCAGTTGTTTCTCTTCCGTAGCATGCATCTTTTAGTAATTGTTACACGTTCATTGCATTCGTATATAATTTCATTTATTACCGTTAGTTCTCAACATGTTTCCTAACACATAATTTTCGTAACACTTTTTTATGTTGTTTTATTAAAATTAGTACATAAGTTTTTTGGACTTTTCTTACATTTTTAAGGCCAATCTAGAATATTGTATGAAATTATTGTTCGAGCTATCTTTACGTAATATCGTGTCTAACCTAATCATCTTGTATGACTGCACTCCAAAGGCAAGGTATTTGCATTCATTTGTACAATTTCTAAATCCTATCTTGAACTTTTAAACCATGTCATGTTTTATAGTTTATTTTCAGCCGTTATTAGTTAGTGTTCTGCAGACCAATATCTAATTATCCCATATTTAACCTCATCCAACTGTACCATCGTTGTTATTTGCCCCACGTTGTGGTCACATAAGTAAACTTTGAATAGTTGAGGAGAAATACTTCATTCTTACTCAAGTACTTTGTTGTTAGTTTTTCAGAGAAATTTGGATTTTTATTTCCTTTACAATTGTTTAATTGTATTTCAGATTTTTACTATACGATGTATAGGATTTCACAAAACTAACTAATCATTTGAAAACTTGGAAATTAAGAACAATTAGTATTTCAAAGTAAGGGTGCAATTATGTGGACTAGGAGATTTTATAAATATACTTGGTGCCAGTAAATGTTATCCAATGAATCAAACTGAACTTCAAAATGTTGAAAACTTTTACGCTTGATTAGTAAAAATTATATCTTCTTTACTTTCTTTCATGTGTAAATATATGTATTTTCTTAAGTACATGTTGAATATTAAACATCCGCGCATGAATTTTGTAGGATATGAAAGGGCAATTTATAAAATGTATTCATAAAATTAAAATATTAGATAAAAATATTACGCATTCATAAAAATAACTGCAAGTAGCTGCCAGGAAATAGTAAAAATTTTTACATCTAAATTAGTATTACGGAATATTATTTTTGTTTTAGATTCTGACGTGTTTTGATTTTTCATTTGAGCAAATTATATTTACTGTAATAGTATATGTACGTACGCGTTTATAAAAATAACTGCAAGTAGCTGCCCGGCAATAGTAAAAATTTTTGCATCTAAATTAGTATTACGTATGGAATATTATTTTTGTTTTAGATTCTGAGGTGTTTTGATTTTTCATTTGAGCAAATTATATTTCCTATAGTAGTATAATTTAAAAACAGCAAATAGTATTCGTTAATTATTTTTTGCTGCTTTCCTTTAGTGGATTTTATCGTGGTGGTTAAATAGTACTTTATATTTACAAGTTCTTCATTTTTATTACGTTTGAAAATAAACCTTAAGTAACGTTTTAGATTTTCTAATTCTGTGATTTTTAAAATAAATAAAGTATAAATCCAAACTAAAATTGGTTTGAAAAAGCAATATTGTTATACGTCTATAAGTTATACAATGTAGTAAAATCGAACAATATTTATAAGCAAAATTACACGTTTTCTTGTTCATTATATTTCTATATACTTAAAAACGATAAAAACGGTTCGAATATGTTTCTTGTCTCGTTTTAATTCACGCAAAGTATTTATTATGTTTCAAAATTACTAAGTGCAATTTATATAAAATTAATTGCTCAATATTTGAGAGGCAATCTTATTTATTCTACAAGGGTGAACATTAACTCTGAACAGTGTGCCTGGTCACGTTTGAAGGTAAATATTTAATTTTTTTATCTTCAAATTTTAATGCAAGAGTAAATTATTACATTTCTATATTAAGTTAGAATTTTGTAGTTGGTTAAGTAATGTTATTATTTTTCAGCTAACGACGATGCTAACGACTAGTTTTAGCAAAGTTACATATTTTTTACTGTCAAGTTCAGTATACTGGTTTGTTGTATGAAACTTTAGTATGGTGCTAAGGATGTTTAAATGTGTATATTAACTACATAGGCTTCATAGAATGTGTGAGTAATAGTAAAATATTCTTTTGAATTTCGCCGTGTGTTTGGCGTATTTAATGCTTTAGTTTTAATTCCGTTGGCCTTCTTTTAAGATTTGATCTCAATAGTTTCCAACGTGGCTAGCCAAATATTAAATATTATGCTAACCTAACAACGAAGTCCCGAAAGATAGTTTATTGTTAATGTTAGTTACTTTCTTTCCTTATTGTTTCAAAGCAATCTTAAAATTTTGTGATTCTAGTCTTTGTTCCAATTTCTATCTTTTTCCTTAAATATTGATTGCCCGATTTATATATTCTTAAATTACCTTTTAATTCCATGTGCTTAATTGTTTACATTGTCAACTGTAAATATGATATTGTTAGTAACAGTTAATATTAATTGAAAAATTTCGCTAATATATCATTTCAATTAATTTCTCTCTCATTTAATTTATAAACGTCAGATAGAATATTTGTCTATAATTTTGAAATAACGTATCACTATACCTGGTATTAGTTTTTTAGGCTTTCTGGCGTGACCTACGTTGAAGCCATCTTGTGATCATTCGTATCAGCACTGATATCATATGCATATATGTAACGATAAAACCTTTTTTCAAGTTTTTATACGTTTTACATTATTTGTTTGCTTTTTCTTCAATACGTTTTTCTTAAACTAACCTTCTTTTATCCGCAATGATATTTTCAACAATTTCTTCATAACCGAATTTTGGATTATTTCATAGCATCTTTGCCACAAATTAATATAAAGTTATGCTGTGATATTATATGTATATAAATTGTTTTTCACTGATATTTATAAATCAACTGAGGCTTGGAGTACAAACTTCGCCCTTAGTATAATTACTGAATTTGTCAATAGTTAAAAATATGGAACTTATTTCTGACCCAGACACTTTGGTAGAAGAGTATTCGCCACCAATAGCAGACTGCACCGCCGCTTTTAAGTAAGTTTTATTAGTTTTTCTTTATTTGTTATCTATATAATATAATATTCGTAATTAACGAAAAGGCATTTGCATTTGTTTTTGTTTTTAATCAGTATTTCTCCAGCCTACCATTTTTCTAAAGTTTTCTAAATTATTAATCCAGTTTTCTTGTTACTGCTTTCATTATTTCTTGCTCAAGGTGTTTGTTTTTCGGTCTCACAATATTCAATAGCTTGTACACAATGACAACGTGACTCGCATTCACTTGCGGCATCTTTCATCACATTTACTGTGCCCTTTATTTCTATTTTACTGATATTAGTTACTTATATTCTACATTTTCGTTTTATGTTATTTCATAGCCATTGCTTAAATCTGTAGATAGATTTAATTTGTTTTCGCATTTTTCAACATCTTCCATATTCGTTATCTTATATTAAACTGATTTTTTATATAAAGCGTTCGAATTATTCTGATCATGTTTCTTTTTTACATGTAACTTAATTTTCTAATTTTCTTTTTCTCTTAGATTTCTTTTATTTAGTATAAATTATCTTTTCCTAATCTTTCCATGTATCTTTTCCAATTATATTTATATCTTCTAATCTGCATCTATAAACATTGATTTGCTTAACTTTTGTTTCTAGCAGGTAACAATTATTCCTAGCTTCCTAACATTTTTAGCTTTCACTTTGAGATGAAATAAATTTTTCGTCAATTTCCTATTGTGTCGAAGTATTTTTTCTGTAGTTTGTATACTTCTATTACTTTCTTTTTCTGTCCTCTATATTATATTTTATGTAATTTATAATTCACAATTTCTAAAGCAACATGTTAGACAAATTTAAATTTTTGGTGATTAAATTTGCAAAACTATTTCTTTAAATTGTGTTGCTCCATAAGCTTATGTTTCCTTCCCTATATGAGTTGAAAACGCTTCTTTAGAAAATTTTCGTAATGATTACTTTTTTCTTAATCAACGCATTTAAATTTATTTTTTCATTTTAAGAAATATTGAAAATGGTATTTATATATAGACGCACGCTTTTTTAATTTCACCTTTTTTACTAAAGCTTACAAATATGTTTCAATTTTTCTGACTTCTTTATTTGATTGATTTTGTAGAATAGAATATCTTTGATCAATAAGGTTGATATATAACCCCTTTCCACAATTAACTATTTGTAAATTCTGTATACGCATTTCGACAACCAAGTTGTCATCATCAGCAGATAATTTCAAAGTGTCGCACCTGGTAAAACACGGCGAAGAAATTGTACGAAAAATACACTCCGTACGCGATCCGCACCGTTGCAAACCAAGATGTGCACTGTGCACAGTGCACATCTTGGTTTGCAACGGTGCGGATCGCGTACGGAGTGTATTTTTCGTACAATTTCTTCGCCGTGTTTTACCAGGTGCGACACTTTGAAATTATCTGCTGATGATGACAACTTGGTTGTCGAAATGCGTATACAGAATTTACAAATAGTTAATTGTGGAAAGGGGTTATATATCAACCTTATTGATCAAGTCAATCAACCACAGGCTCCATCAAATTCAACTAAAATATCTTTATTTTACAGATCCGATTAAAAATGGTAGTGTCGCGACATTAATTCTATTTCGACTCGTGTTTTTCGGTAGTGTGATCAGGACCTGAATTAGCAACAGCGAAGGTAAATATTTCTTTCAAAAAGTATAGTTTAAAAGGATTAACTTTACATTGCTTTTATTATTAAAGTTTTTTTTCTAAATGCCATAACACCATTTAAATAGAACGACAATGTTAGTTTAAAAAATATATAGAATAGAAGTCATAAGTATATGGTTGCAAATTGAAGGTACTATAGATAGACTTGAGTGCATAAATTAAACTTTTGCTTTGCGATTATTATTAATGCATTTGATCGTAAAAAAAATTAGTATATTAACTTGAGAAAACCTAACTTGAATTTTTCTAAAAATGGATAAAATAAGCCATTAAACTGATACATCGTGTGACTAGCTGTTCAGTATTATATTAGTAAGGAGCAGTTGTACATACACTAATATTTGAGGTTTGTTTTGTTGCTAAAAGCGGCTTGTAATAAAGCATTCAGTCAAAGCACAATGCATTCATTTAACTACTACTTTTAGACACCGAGCAAACGTTTAAGAATGTTGAGGCAAGAGATTGCTTCAAGAACTAATACCTTAGAGGCAAATACAAAAAAAGTATTTTGAATAAACGCAACACTTTGTCATTTCAACATATTTAAAAGTCTTATCTGGAACAAGAAAGCAAATGAACTTCTTAAGAAGCCGAAAAATGCATAATAATATGTAAAATAGAGAATTGTGCAATCATATTTTAGATAGAAATGAAAGCACTTATATTGGTTTAACCGCTATTTAACAGTACTTGACCAAGTAACCAGTAATTAATCAAAATTGCTGCCAAAGGTTAGTCAGATAGCCTGGGTTTGTCGACAAGTTATAAGTTCGTGCTATTCTGATGAGTGTTACTAATGAAACGATATATTATGTATTATATCTACAAGACGAAGTAGTCAGAGAGAACTATACATCCATCTCTCGGATAGATGTAAAGCACTTATATAACAACATATTAACCAAATTGTTTCCTTTCAGAATTCTATAAATCAAATAAGAAAGTATTTCAAGCAAACACAATTTGTTATTTCCACATATTTATATCTTTTTGTCCGTGCAATGTGCACGAACATAATGCGTACTTGCTCGCTCTATAAATCTTATATAAAATTAACTTTTTATCATTGTTAAAAGAAAAGCATTTGTTTGTTATAGTGAAATTCTCATATTTAGTTCAGTGACGATTTGTAATTTTTTCAATGAGTTAAAATAATATGATATTCTATGTATCACTTTATGTTTATTTAACTAACTATTTCAAATTCAGTTTGTGAAAAAATAGCACTCAGTAATTTATTGAATTTAGAAATTCTTTTTTTCATAGTATTTCTTTGTTTTTTATTTGTAATATTAATTACATCTGCGGATGCCCTTCGTAAGCATACATATGAACATTAGTTTTAGAAATATTAGTTGCTAATTCATTATTATAGATATACAGCTAATCTCATTTGAATGCTCTATATATACTTTTGTGACCTTTTGCTTTTCATAACTTCAAAAATGATAATAATGAAAGTAATAGAAGACGTTTTTCTTCCAGGTTGTGCGGTTGCGAAAGTAAACTTAGGGATAGATTGCATATTTTTCATGTCCTTTTTAAGTTTAACAGCTTGGTCAGCTAAATGATTAATTTGTATATTGCAGATGTACAAATTTTGTTGCCAGCCTATATAAATGTTATCATTAGTACGACACAAAAACGTTACGGTTGCGGTCTAACACATTAAATCCAAAATCAAATACATTAAAGTTATTTTCGAAGTTCTAGGAACTCGAATAATAATTTTCTTATTTTATAATTTTTCATTTGTTCCGTGTACTTTTTATTTCAGCGGAATTGCATTTAATTGCCAGAATCAGTCTTCACAGGTTATGTTAAAAACAATTTTTTAGAATGGGTCTGCTAACTTTAATTTGTTACTCAAGTCCTCAAATTTAACGCTACAGAGACTTTTCACTGCCGAAAATATACGAAAACGTTTCAGTTGATAGAGATGGACATTGTTGTGTAATTTACAGGGCAGTTCGTACTACTGACTGATAGTAGCCTTCTGTTGCCGGAGTAATGACCTTTTTAGTTCCGTGAATTGCATAGTTATGCTACATTATTATATTGCAGTTGATTGGTTATGTGGTTTTGTGGGTTGATTGCCCTAATGAATATAAGAAAATTTTCTTTGTTCTATGAACTGTTTATCGCCTTTTGTTGGCTTGTTGTAAATTCCTTTAGCTCAAGCAGGAGTCCGAGCTGTCGATATTTGTTAATTTGTTGTAAATTCCTGTAGGTCAGAGCACAAGTATACTTAGGATTATTCTGTTGCAGTTATGGTCCGTTGTTCGGTTTTTCAGTTTCCTTGCAAAAGAGAATTTTTAGAATAGATCGAGTATGACGACAAGTGAACTTCGAGAAGATACACAATTGACGGAAGCCAATCATTGGCCTCGAAATATTTAGCTGGCTTATTATTCCTGAAACTTTGAAAATTCCCCTAATAGTATGGGAAAATATTATTTTGACACATATTTTAGTCATAATCTTAAGCTACTTACATATGAAAAATTATTCATTTGTTTTACACATAATTAATGTTATTGTTTTTTAAATAGAGTATAGTTGAGTATTTACCAAAGAGAAGAGATATTTAACACAGGTGTAACTTACATATACATAGATATATATATATATATATATATATATATATATATATATATATGTATATATATATATATATATATATATATATATATATATATATATATATATATATATATATCTGGTAATATAATTTAAAATTATGTCTTTAGTTTTGTATGTGCGCGGAGACAATGGATGCCAGCATATACGCCTGGATACATTCGGATTTTCTCTGTCCATCATTCCTTGTCTGACTTTATAGAATTTTAGGTTCATGTCTTTGTCTGTAGCTTTACGATATATGTCGTCGCCCTCATTTTTTGGATACCCGAAGTTTCTGTTCATCTTGTACTTTTTATAAATTCTCATTAGCATTTTTCCCATCGCATCCTGCATTTGTATGAACATCGATACCTAACATTTCTGAGATGATACAGCTGTTTTAAATATAAGTATAGGTATTTGAATTGGTCTAATCAATTTGCTGGAAATTCTTTGTTATTATATCTTTAAAATTTGTATGAAATCCATAAACAAAAAATATTTAAAAATCTAAATTATCTTCTTGTACTTTCTGAATTTTGTCTTTATATGTGTGTAACTTCGATATTTGATTTTGCTTGTAGATATTTATTTTTGTAATTTTCCTGAATTCATCTAATATTTTCTAGGACATTTCCATTATAGTTGCTATATATTTTTTATTTATTTTCTCATTCATATTTCCCCTATCATCTCTAAAATTATGGTTCAATTCCTTTCCACCATCATATAATAAACGTTAAAGACATAATGGTTCAGTAAAGTGTTGTCTGTTAATTTAGTATTGGAAATAAATAACCAATTTGTAAACTAACAACCCAGGATTTAATTCTGAATAATGTCAAGTTCTTAGCGATATATTCTTTATAGATTTTTTGCCATTTACTTAATTTTTATTTGCGGATATTTAAAATTTTTTAATTGGTTCATCACAAAGCTTTTTTTCTCACGTTTTCGCACGTTCTTAGGAAGTTCCATTTTTTAATATATATATATATATATATATAGCTTAACTTTCTCTGTGACAGATGTTAAATGTTGGGAATAATGTAAGCAAATGTTGTATCATAGTAATGCTTTTGACTAATAATTTCTAAACTCCTTTAGTTACCTTCAATTTCACGATTTTTTTAAAAACTTCGCTTTTATCTTCGTCTTTTGTCGGACGAAATTTTATTATTGGTAAAGTATCTACTTTCATTGTTAAACTCATAAATACCTTTTCATTTAATTGTCTATTGGCTTTTGAAACAACTCTGTTAACAATTTTTGATATTACTTCACAAGTTCACCTTTACATTGTCGCCAATAATGTATTTGTTTGCTTTTAAATTTTCTTGCTACCTCACTACTTTGCCTTCATTGTTTATTGATCATCCAATTATTGAATTATTGAGAAGTTATACCTTTGGTGAGGAGTAGATTTTATATTGTGAATATATAAGTGTTAAAGTACAAGTATGCTGGGCGAAGGCATTTAATATACTTTGTCTATATTTCTTATTGTCGATTCCAATAATTAAATACAACCTACCATTAGCGTTTTAGATATAAGTAAAGTTGTCACTGCCTTTTAATAAAAATTTAGTCTATATCTGCAACAATATCATTTAGCTGTCTGAATTGGTAAATTTAATAACACTAAAAGTCTGCAATGTGTTTCCAACTCGTGTGTTCGTGTAGTAGTGTTCGTCGTCAGGAGCAGTCTGTGCCTAAACAAACGTAAGCATTTATTCTGTTGGTATTTTTAAAAAGTTGAGATGATAAAGGATGTATTTTTCGACTTTTGTGAAATTTGGTTATTTTATATGTAGTACTATTTGAAACGAAACTTGATCCTAATCTGATCACTTTTTTCTTCTGCAGTTTCGATAACTTCCGCGATGTGATTAGCTTCTGAATCCAACCATTATGGTAGGAGTGATTGATTTGGCCATCAGCTGCGAGCAGTACCTTACATGGTAAGTACTTTTTATTAGCTCATCCTAAAATCAGTTCTCGATATTAATTTTTATCAAAAATGATGCAGGTGACTAAATAATTTTCAATTTTGTATAAAGTATGTTTTTGTCTAAATAAATTGAAGGTAAACTTTTTAAGTAGACAAAGATCTGTTAATTCACATTTCACAGATATTTTTTTCAGCATTTTTATTTTCTAAAAATTTGTTGCATTAGTTAATATTATTCTATTTTGTGTAATTAAACAGAATTTTAAAGAGTATGTTGTTTTCGCAGTTTTGGTCAATTACGGTTTCGGTGCGAAAGTGATTCTGTTTTGAAACATGCTTCCGCTGGCGGAGATATCAAGTACTGGTAGCTTGACAACGGCCAACACTTCAGAGGTAAGGATTGAACATTTACTATATTTTTTTGAGCGTGTGAATTGAGATAATTTAAATACTACCACGGGATTGTAAATAAGTGAATTTAATGTAAATTATTATACACTACTATTGTCAGTATTCCGGTGTCACAAGTTGCAGGAAAATTATTATAAGTACATACAAGAAGGTGAATACATATATAGATTATTCTAAAAGAATGCACTGATTTCATAGCACAATATTTTATTCAGGAAATTTAAAAGAAAATTTCAGGGAAGTAGCAAATGTTTTATTCATAATAAAGTTTAATTTCATGTCTTACAACATTCAAGGTGTTATGAGCTGAGAGGTCACTCATGTAAGGTCGATCACTCTGCTCATTTATATGTTGGTAAATACGAACTTACACACTTTCTACATCGGAACCTCCTGTCGCACCAATAATAATTAACCACTCTAGTTATTACTAGAGCGGCAATTAACTAGAATTCCTGCCGGATACGTAGTATACGATCTAGTAAATCGATTGTTATTATTATTCGGTGTTTAATGTTATTTCGTTTATTGGGGAATGGTGGAACGTAACCTTGATCTTTTATTTTACATATTTCTGGGAAGGTCTGTGAATTTTGTAGGTCAAGTTCAAGTTCAATCCATCGGTGGGTCACTTCTTCATTCAATCATCAAATGCGATTCTCCATTTTGTTAAATTGAATTAATTTGAGTCTATTTACAGTAAAAGTAAAAACCAATTTTGGAGCATATTGAGACAGGGCCGTTTTGTTGAGCCTCCATTGAAGAAAAATAAGTCATGAACATTGTTCATAGACACTGCACAAAAGACATTCGACAAATTTCTCGTGTCCAATTGTTTCATGTGTTGTGTACCTCAAATGCGCAGGTTCTGATCATTGACTGTGCTATTCAAGTTGCATTATCATTGAAAACCAAATGTAAGACAAATGTTTCGTTTTCATCCTGTCCTCCACCGAAACGATAAATTTCATTAGGTTCTTTTTGTCATCAATTTTAAGTGTTTGAACGAGCTGTAGTCTCTATGGTTTCAAATGTAAACGTCTTAGCACACACCAAATAGTGTGTTGAGAGATCTGAAATTCATAGCGAACTCGATTCATAGATTCTCTCGAATTTTTTTTCACTTATTCATCTGAAACTGCTTTTATACAGAGACTCCCTGAAATCACTTTTGTATGTTTTGCACCGTAATAACCAAATTTGTTTTCACGAATTCGAGAATACAGAAAACCTTTATTTGTTTATTTGTTGACTTACTATTTGATGACGAACAAATAACTAAGCGATGTTTGGGACCAACGCACCTACAGTGTTCGCATGGTAGTTATTTGAAGCTTGAAAACCGCCTCCTTTAAATGATCGGTGACTCTGTGATGTTTGAGAAACTGAACATTGCGTCCTCAAATTTCTTCATTCTTTTACCATTTTACAATATGTTTATTATTTCCAAATTCTTTATTACTTTTATTTTGTATGTTTGCAACATATATCAGGACATTTAGTTAACTTATTGGTGTTACCTGTGCTCATGCTTCTTGTAATTTTTCCATATATTAGCTGCCGATTATTGCGCTGATTTCGAAAAGGTCAGATTCATCGCACAATAGCGTAGCTTTAAACGATTTAAATGTGCTTATGTTTATTATCTTGGAGAAATACAAAATGCTTATCAAAAATCCTTATATCTGAAGAAAAACCATTGTTTTTTTTAAACTTCCTGTCCTGTCCTTGATCTTCAAAATGTCGCCCTCGACTGCACCGCCTAAAGAGGCTCAGATCGTAACTGAACTACTGCCGTGATTAACTGTAGGAATAATACGTTGTTCTTTAGCACGTTCCACCTATAGAGCTTCGAACAAAAACATGTCAACCTATAACCTCGAATTTTGTTTGGTCGTTTCTTAAGCCCTTACTCTACTTTTCTACTGTCCAATGCTGATGTTTACGAGCACGTTTCAGTTTATTTTGTGTGCTGAGCAATATTTTCATCATAATTAATAATAGAATCGTTTACATAGTACTGACTAACTTCAATGATTCTTGCAGCGATTTTTGTTGCTGCTTTATACCTATTTCTCTTACTGATTATCATCATTATACGATCTTCAGTAGACGCTGTAATTTCCTACTTTATGTCTGATTTACTAAACTAATACATTATCGAAATTTTTGAACGAACTAACAGCTCCCTAACAGCTTTTAGCTAGCGCCAGCATCATTGCCGAATGCCATTTATCCCTTTTATTAAGAATTTTTTTACTGAAATGTTTTGGACAGTTTCAAAATGTCATGCGAGACATCAAACATTTTTTCTTTCACGACATTTAGCTGACAAATTGTCTGACAGGTATATGTAAGACAAAATAATTCGAAGTTAAATTGTGTATTTTAAATAAAGTAGGTCACACATATTATTTCTTTATTTACTGAAATTTGCATTAAAAGTTATAGTGTAGTTTTCAACTATAGTAAATGATTACAAGCTCTAATGCTTTACTAAGGCTATCAAATCGACCCTGGTATTAATAATGTAGCTGACATTCTTGGTTAGAATGAGCCAATATATAATTTTATATTTGACAAATTTAAAAACTTCACTATTTCATGTGCAGTATCTTAATAAGAACTATCGAAATTTTGGTTTTTACTATTTATTACTCACAAAATTCTTAAATATTGATTTCGTAAAAAAATCCAACTTTAACATTGATAAGTTCATGAACAACTCGCGGCAACTTTTCGATTAATTTTCTGAGCGTGTCGCCTGGGATGTTGCTCCATTCTTGTTGGAGAATATTCTAGACCTGTTCTTCGGAAGCAGAATCGACAATTCGGATTGTTTTATCAAGTTCATCCCACGGTAACCCAATAGGGTTGAAATATGGACTCTACGGTAGCCATTTCATAACTTGATTTTGCTCATTTAGATATTGTTTGCATATTCTAGTTGTATGCTTCAGATCGTTATCGTGCACAAATGTAAAATTCTCACTATTACCTGTAGCCCAGAAGGAATGGCGTGGTTTTTTAATATTTCTAGTTAGTGATGTTCAAAGTATTATAAAAGATTTTTCGGAATCGCT
Source organism: Dermolepida albohirtum (assembly GCA_031893035.1). Lineage (NCBI taxonomy): Eukaryota > Metazoa > Arthropoda > Insecta > Coleoptera > Scarabaeidae > Dermolepida > Dermolepida albohirtum. The sequence continues at coordinate 42,697 of JAVIWB010000101.1, read as the reverse complement.
GTCCAGTAGTTCCAAAGTGGCGTGTTTGACCAATTCCTTGATACGGGGTGATGTTCAAAGTATTATAAAAGATTTTTCAGAATCGCTGTCCAGTAGTTCCAAAGTGGCGTTTTTTGCCAATTCCTTGATACGGGGTGACGTTCAAAGTATTATAAAAGATTTTCCAGAATCGCTGTCCAGCAGTTCAAAAGTGTCGTTTTTGGCCAATTCCTTGATCGGAGTGATGTTCAAAGTATTATAAAAGATTTTTTAGGATCGCTGTCCATGTCTATTTTTTGCTTTTACAAATAATTTCTTCTCTACTATTATTATATTTCTATTCCGCTCAAGAAAAATCAAGCTAAACAAATTACTTTTTGTACTAAAAGAAGAAGCAAATTACTTTCTTTATAGCGATTAAGAACATGCCGAAATAGGTTTTTTATTCAAAGTAGTTTGCTAATATAAGGTCATATTCATGCTGTTTGAGAAAATATTATTTATACTTTGTCAACATGAAGCTATTTAGCCAGTAAAACTAGTTGTTCCAAACCCTTTAAAATTATCATTAGATAAGCGTCTTACGATTAAGTTTTAAAATTTTTAATTTTAAATTTATTTACATATGTATGTTTAAACTATTATTACTCTTACAATATATCTTATTATGTCTTTTTTTTGTTCCAGAAACAACAGGTGGTCGTTAAGTTTGGGTGAGTGATTTTTATTTTTGTTTCTAGTTTCTTGCCATAACAATTATATCAAAGTATTAAAAACGGCGCGTTTATAGATTCTAAATGCACTTAATTTAGCGCAATTTAGTTTTTCAAGAGTTGTTAATTTCATATGAAAGTTAAATTTCAACGAAGTTGAACTGTCAAATGCAAATATAGACAACGAAATATCATAACATTTGCCGATGCAACTTATTTTCTTTGCGCCATTCTTCAAATTTCACAAACTGGTTTCCATAATCGATTCGAGATTTAATGGGAAGTAAATTATTTACGGTGTTTTCAATTTTTCTAATTTCGAGCTGAAAATAAAATAAAAAATTTGCGTTTATTTTGCATTCAATTCAATAAGCACAAAATATTCAATAGAAATTAACAAATTTAAATTTTTAATTGACAAATGTTATAATGTACTGCTAATTCCACGAAAATTCACAAATTTTAAATTTACTATTATTTATCTAAAAAGGTAATACGAGAGCCAAATTAGAAAAAATAAAGAATTTGTCATAAGGCACTTATCGCACTCGGTCTTTAGAGTTCTCCTCACTTAGCTTGTTGCGTTCTAAATTGGGCTTGTGTTATAACACCTGTCCATAGAAAATCTAATATTGTACAACGTCCATTTTAAACAATTTTTTTATTAAATAAAGTGACCTCTGTTGCTTTGATCGGAAAGCATCACTACAGTGCCATTTTCAAATGGCCACATATATACATTCCTATGTATGTATGTACAGCTGCTTTCATCTGTTTGTTAATTGTGTGTAAAGCTTTTCAATTTTCTTGAAATAATTTGAAATATGGTTGTATTTTAAATAATTTCAAAAAAAATATTAAGCAAGTAATTTAACCAAGTAGTCAATGCCTTGTAAAATTGGAAATTCGTCTATTACATATTATATAGTCTCCACAAATAATAATATAAAATAAGTATGTAGTTGATGAGTTCTAATTATTATTATAAATAGGTCAGATTTATTAAAGTATAAGTGCTATAGCAAGCTTATGTAATCAAAGGATATATATAATGGGAGTACAACTTAATTCGGTTACTTTTTTTTGTAAAGAACTGCCTTTATATTATAATCAAAATCGATGTACATATTATTCAAAGCATTGGCCATCGGAAGCTACAACTTTTCCCCATCTTTCGGGCAATTGATCCTTTCCAAAAGAACCGTTCATGATCTGAGGCTAAGAACGAACTAAGCCAATTTTTGATTCCTTCAACTGAAGTGAAGCGTATTCCAATAAGGACATTCTGCATCGATCGAAATAAATAGTAGTCAGAAGGGGCAATGTCTGGGCTATAAGGCGGGTGAGGTAAAACTTCCCAGCCGCTATTTTCCAAATAGTTTTTAGCTGGTCTTGCAACATGAGGCGGAGCGTTGTCATGATGGAATATTATATTCTGGTCGTTTTTCGGCGATTGCTCTCTTCGAACGAATTAATTGTTGTCTGTACAGCTCGCCCATAATAGAATCACTAGGTTTTAACAGCTCATAATGGATAACACCCGTCGAATCCCACCAAATAGACAGCATTGCTTTGGCACCTTGAATATTTGGCTTCGCCGTTGATGTTGATGGCTGGCCAGGCTTTACATAAGATTTTTTCGTTTTGGATTACCGTAATGAATCCATTTTTCATCGCCAGTAGTGATTCGATGCAAAAACGACTTCTTTTTATGGCGTTCAGGCAGCATTTGCAACATGCAAAATCGTCTTTCAACGTCTCTTGGCTTCAATTTGTGTGGTTCCCAATTTCCTTGCTTTTGGATGAATCCCAATGCTTTTAAACGTTTTGAAATGGCTTGGTGAGTTACTCCCAACGTTTTTGCAAGTTCTTCTTGCGTTTGACATGAATATTCATCCAGTAATGTCTCCAGTTCCTCGTCTTCAAACTTTTTTGGTTGACCTAGACGCGGTCTGCCTTCAACGCTGAAATCACCGCTTTTAAAGCGTCGATATTATTCACGACATGATTTTTTTTGTTGGAGCAGATTCACCACACACTTCTGAAAGCAATCGTTGAGCTTCAGCTGCAATTTTCTTCCAATTAAAGCAGAAAATTAAAACTTCCCGCAAATGTTTTTTATTTAACACAAATTCAGACATTGTTGTTGTACAAAATTTAAAACAATGTAACTAAATACGGTTGACAGAAGTCAAACCTTTCCAATAAAAAAACCAGCTGTCATACTCAACTATATACAACAACTAACGACCTCCATTGAAAAGTAACCGAATTAAGTTGCACACCCAAATATGTGCATATACAAGGTTTTCCAATAAGAGTGATATGATTTCTTTAAAAAACACACTTATTGTTAAGAAAATTCAAAGTTTTTTATTTACTGTGAAGTACAATCGATACAATTAAGTTCCAAATAAAACGTCATTCAAATGGCCTCCACGACTTCTTCTGCAGGAACGAATTCGATGAATCCAATTTTCGAGCACTTTTTCCACTAAATCTAGTCGTATGTCATGAATGGCACGTTCAATATTGACTTGTAAAGCTTGAAGAGAGTCTGGTTTATTTCGATAGATCAATGACTTCAAATAACCCCACAAGAAATAGTCTAATGGTGTTAAATCACAACTTCTTGGAGGCCGTTCAATATCACAATTTCTTGAAATAATCGAATCTCCAAACTTTTCTCGCAATAATTCTATTGTTGCATTTGCTGTGTAGCACGTAGGCCCCGTCTTGTTAGAACCAAATGCTGTCAAGATCAACTTCTTCTAATGTCGGCCATAAAAAGTTGGTTATAATCAATCTATACCGCTCTCCATTGACAGTAACGGTGTTACCTGCTTCATTTTGAAAGAAGTACGGACCGATGATTCCGCCATACCAAAAACCACACCAAACTGCCAATTTAGGTGAATGTAATGGTTTTTCATAAATAATTTATGGATTTTCTTCGCACCAGAATTGACAGTTTTATTTATTTACCACACCATCCAGATGAAAGTGAGCCTCATCAGAGAAGACGATTTTCTTAAAAAAATCGTTATCGTTTTCAAGTTGTTCCAAGGCAAAATAAGCAAATTCACGACGTTTACGGTGGTCCAATAGCTTCAGTTCTTGAGTAAGAACAATTTTATAGGGATGCAAACCCAAATCCTTTCTCAAAATTCGCTAGGTTGTGGTTTGAGACAGTCGCAATTGTTGAGAACGTCTTGGAATCGACAAATTACGGTCTTCAGTAACACTTGCCTGAACGGCAGCAATATTTGAATTACTTCGAACGGTTCTTTGTCTTATTGGCACTTGAAAATTATGTAAAGAAAATGTTACCTCAAAATTTTTAACAATTCGACGAATAGCGAGCACACTTGGACGATTATTACGACCATAAAATGGCAAAAGCGCACGAAAAGTTGCAATTGGAGAACGATTATTTTGATAATAAAACTGAATAATTTGTAATTTGTTTTTGTGTATATCTCTCCATGATGAAATTGTAAACACTACTGAATACAATGAAAAACAAATAACAGATCATGACATATTACAAATGGCCGAAATGTCACTTCAAAATCATATCATCCCTATTGGAAAACCTTATATATATATATATATATATATATATATATATATATATATATATATATAGAGAGAGAGAGAGAGAGATTTAATGGGAAAGGCAAAGAACATATCTATATACGTACAAAATAAAGCCATGTACAAATTCATTTAACAGAAGTACGTAAACTTTAATAGAGACTGTGGTTGATTAATCACTAAAGGTTAATAAAACCTCTTTCCACAATAATTCTCGTGTTCTGTATCCAGGTGCGATACTGATTACTTATTATATATTATAATATATATAATATTAATATTTATAAAAAGCAATTTCTTTAATAGCGTTCTCTTTTCTTTAGTTCTTGTGAAGTACAAGTTTTGCGTATGCTAGTATATAGACTCAATTTCATGAGGTATACATTCAAAATACACTTGCAAGGAATGTGTATGTATATATCCCTATTTTTACTTCTTTTAACACATGTACTACTCATATGTTGACCATCAATAATTAATAATCTAAAAATTTCTGATAATCAATGATATCAATTTAATTTAATCGATGCATTATGTTAAACGTAATATTTTCTATTAAAAAATATTTTCTTAGAATGTATTTATGAAAAATAAGTTAACCTATTCTTTTTTCAACTTTTTCTATATTTTGAACATCAATTGAAATCACAATGGTTATAAAAGTCAAAAATAAATTAATTTAATTACATAATATCCTTAATGTGAACTCGGCATAGCAGTTTTCCTTTAAAATATCGGTGACATTTATGACAGGAACGATGTATGATATACTAGATTTAATGGTACCAATCTTGGAATAATATTTTGACAGATGAGAACCCATGTTTGAATAGTCCCATATTTGTCACTAGATTTTTTCAGATTTAGAGAAATATCTGACGATTTGAGATAGATAGTAAGAGAGTCCATAATAAATGATTACCAACAGATATAGAACAGAAATATAGCGCAGCGAATAAAAAAAGCTAACCCCAAACATTAAAGGGGAAATAAACTTTGGACATCGGAATGTTGACTATTATAATTGCGATTCCAACAAGGCACTATGTATTAGATTTATATGCAAGAAGGATCTCAAAAGCAGACAGTGAGGGGTACAAGTATTACGAGGACCAAAACGTCCCTGAGCACATTTTCTACTGTACTATATGGGAAGGTGAACAAAGACAGGGACAGGAGAAACCACAACAAAATCAACACTAGACGATTTTGCAGAAATTGTTATTAAATACTTGGCCAAAGATATAAAATATTAAAAAAAGGAGAAGGAAGTCAGGGCAAATAGATAATATAGCTAAAAAATTGAATTTTCCCAAATTAACGATCTTCTAATCGTCGAATGCTACGAGAAAGGGAATATGTGAGGACAGGATATCAAGGCGGCAAAGACAGCCCATCACCCGAGAAGTAATATCCTATTGGATGATGCCAAGGTGGTAGAAAGGGCGGTTCAGGTGGGCCACTTGTTTCGGTTGAGGCCGACTATGTCCACCATAAATGAGAAAGGCAGTGCTAACTAAACTTGTAAATGTATTTGCTTTAAAAGAAATTTGCATGTTTACTATTATCAATACAATAAATGCTTAAGTGCCCAACTGATTAATTAATACATTAAGTAGGTGGTGTCTAAGTGATGTGCAGTGAATAAACTACATATACTTATAGTCTTGTTCGTGAGTTGTATTTTGCGCTTAGCCAAATTCGGGGACTGATTATTTACACCGTGTTTGTAAGTTTTTAATAATTGAAATGTGTCCTGGCATGATCCCATTCAACACCGGAATGAAAAATCTTTTTCGTTTCTGCGTATGGTTTTCAAGATAGCATTTATTCAATTCCTGTGCTGTTCATTATTTTTACAAGAGCTGTGTATCATCCATTTCACAAGTGGAAGAAAGATGTGCTTTCGAATAATAGTATGGCGGTGAATTGTAAATTTTAGCTGAAATGGTCCTCACGAAACATGCAAAACCTCCGAACGGAGCTTGGAAAAAGAGTTCGAAACCTGACGGTCTTCATGACGGCAAAATACACTGTGCCAAAGAATACCAAAAGCATTGACTTGTATTGTGAACGTAAAGCGAAATTTCTATATATGTATTTTGTATTAATTCGTTGATATCCTTTATATAAATAATTTTTTTATTTTTTGTATTTAATACGCGTTATTCAAATAATATATTAAAATAATGTTAGTATCTGATCTAACTTTCTAATTGCTAAGAATGTTTGCTATCCAATTTTCGAAGTAAAATTGTGCTTTACGGTTTCCTTGCTTTTCTTACCTTTCGCCACTAAAATTATTTATTCATCCAGCTTGCTGTTTATTTTGTGCATCTAATAAGCGTCAGTCAAATAGTCTATTTGAACAGTGTTACTAAGATATCATATCTAACTTTATGATTGTTGTATTTGCTCTTCGATTTTCCAGCAGTAATTATGCCTTAAAGTTTACTTACTTCCACACATCTTAATCGTTAACCTATTTAGTTTTTCCTCCATAAAGTATGAGTTACAATCTGATCTGGTAATCTCAATGTTTTCAACTGGAAATAAACTACAATAACTTTGTGCATGTATTTGCTTTAAAACAAACCTAGACGTTTCTTATTTTTTAACATCATGGAATTTCAAGTAATATTTTCTTTAAAGAATTGCAAAATTTAGCAAAAATCATCCTCCATGAAACTGCAGGACTTCCGACCGGACCTTTGAAGAAGATTTTGAAATGCGTAAGTCGTTCATGACCGACAATCGTCGCTGCACAGTAAATAGTTTCAAAGACTTTCAAAGCATACCCTTTGTATTGCGAACATAAAGTGCAATTCGGATACGTTTTGTGTTAGTTCGTGGGCATGTCCTGTACATATAATTTTATTGTTTTGTGTATTTAGTAGGCGTCAGTCAAATAATCTGTTTCAGTAGTGTTACTATCTCACCTAACTTTTTAATTATGAAGACATTTGCTCTCCAATTTTCGAGCTGAAGTTGCGCTTTAAGGCGAACTTAGTTTCCCCGCCTTTTCCAACTTTATTAGTTATTTATGAAGTATTTCTGCATTTAGTACTGGTCTGTTTCAACAATGTTACCATATCTTACCTGAGTTTTTGGTCGTCAAGGGTATTTGCTTTCCAATTTGAATTTGAAATTGTGTCCTATTATTGTAAACATCAAAACCTGATTGTGCGGTAAAACAATTAGATCTACTCCATAATATATTTTATGATATATTAAGAGATTCAAATTTTTATTGCTTGGTAGCTTAATTGGTTAAAGCAATCTTTTAGAGAACGGTAGATACAGATTCGAGTCCTGGTCCAATGCAGAACATTTTTAATTAATTTTTTTGTAATTAATAATAACTAAATGTTAATTTTTCATTATAATTTGCTATAAAATAATTAACTATACACAAAAACTAAATACTACTTAATTTCACAAATTCTTCTGCACTTAGAATTGATAAATTCTTTTAATATATTTTCTTTATCTTCATCTTCAACTAATGTTATCTAGGGAATATATTTACTTTCAACCATTTTCCATACTTTTCCCAATTCACTACAAATTTGTTTGAATTAATCAAATTTTTAAATATATCTGTTATATAATCATTCAAAAGACACTCAAATAACCTTTCGCCTATGTCATTTCTTTATCATAACAAACTATTTCAAAAAACACTTGACTCTGCCGAATATGATTATGATATTGCTTTTGATAAACTCGTCTTTTAATTTTAGTAATTAATTTTTTTCTTCAATATTAGTTCTCTTAAGTATAATATGATTCTACATGAATATTTTACGGATATAGGATTTAACATTATATAATTGTAAGTAACATGATAATATAAACTATTAATATAACTTTTTCTTCTGATTTAAATCACATACGATTGAATTACAAATTACCCATAAGAGTGCTACACAATTAATTCCTCTTAAAGTACAATTTGTTTATTTATCTGCAATTATTTCATTATATATATAAAGGCTGTTTCAATTGGCGCGGTTTTTTTTAAGAATAAATAAAATATAGATGGCGCACTGAATTTGACTGGCCATGTGAGCATTTAAAAAGTGTGATGTATGACATTTATAAAAACGTGAAAAGAGTTTTTAGAAAATTACGTGAATTTTATAGTTTACGTAATCGTCCATCCAAAAGCAGTATAGGTCGAATTATTAAAATTTCAAGAGACCGGTTCCGTGGAAGATGAAAAAAGTGAAAAATACAGTCGTAGTGGTCGTTCACAAGAAAATATTGGTTTGGTTCCTGAAAGTGTTGCTGAAGATCCGGAAATGTCCATTAGACGACGTTCACAACAACTTGGACTTAGTGGATGGCGTATTTTAAAGAAGGATTTAGTTCTGAAGGCATATAAGGTTCAAATAACACAGGGACTGAAGCCATTAGATCATTTAAAACGTCGTTCATTTGTCAATTTCGTCAATGAACAACCAGCTGATTTTTCTCAAAAAATAATGTTTTCCGATGTGGCACATTTTGAATTTCGTTGCTATGTTAATAAACAAAATTGCCGTATCTGGGGTGAGGAAAATCCACGAATTATTCATGAGAAACCTATGCATCCTAAACTAGTTAGTGTTTGGTGTGCATTATGGTCAGATGGTGTAATTGGACCTTCCTTCTTTGAAAATGCTGCTGGTGAAGCTGTAAACTGTCAATGGTGATCGACGTCGTCGGATGATAACCGAATTTTTGTTGCCTGAATTAATGAATATTGATCTAGAGAATATGTGGTTTCAACAGGATGGTGCTACACCTCACTTTGCACACGAATCAATTGATTTATTGAGAGATTGATTGATTGATTGCCAACCAAGATCATGTGATTTGACACCGTTAGACTATTTCCTTTAGGATTATGTGAAAAGTCAGGTTTATAAAAACAATCCACAATCAATTCCTTCTTTGAAAGATGAAATTATTCGTGTCATTGGTGAGATAGAGCTTCAATTATGTCAAAATATCATTGAAAATTTTAACAGAAGAGTGGACGTCTGTGTAGCTGCAAGAGGAGGCCATTTGGCAGATATTATTTTTCGCATATAAATATCATAATCGATACTTCAATTACCAATAAAAATTTTTTAAAGTGAATGCAAATTATGTTTTATTTATTCTTTAAAAAAACCGCGGAATTTGAAACACTCTATATATTAGATATATAGTATATATATATATATATATATATATATTTATTTAGAGGCAAATACACAAATTGTATTACAAGAGAAATTAATTGTACGGCACTTTATCTTATGAATAATTTATAATTAAGTAGAACAAAAGATCGCAGAAATGAAATTTTTAATTATCGTGAAATATTCTCGCTACAAATAAAATCTACAAGTGAACGCCAGCGCTTCAAAGCTACTCAAAAATCTGTTATATACTTTAAAGAATCAGAAATATTACCATCTTCCTCAGAAATCACTTACCAACGCAGTGACCATCGAGTGTCGATAAGCAACTGTGGCAACCGTGCCTCCATCATATACTGCGATTTAATGGATTTGATGGAACGTAAGTTATCTTGAATGTTTGATACAAATGTTTCGAAATTTTCTTTCATATCTTTATTATTTGTTGCCAGGTTGTTCGCGGACTTTCATTAACGTATTCACATTCTTTTGTACTTCGTGTTATTCAACTCTATTTATTGGTTAATTAGTATTGATTCAATGTTTTTCGATATTGTGTTATACTTTATTCATTTTTCTCTTTGAGATTGAATAATCGGCTTGAAAACTAGTATTCACTGTTGCCATTCTACTTAGAATGATGCGCGAATAAATGTGCCTACTACGAGGGAGCGTTTTTATATTCGCGGAATGGGGGACAAGGGGTGGAAATAAAAAAACCAAATTATTTTTCTTTTTCAATATATTCACCTGCAAGACGGATACATTTTTCACATCTTTCATTTGTATTTTTTTTAATTAGCTGCAGTGTGTCAGAATTAAGAAGCGTGTCAAACAAGAATCATAATTTATAAACTCGGATTTTGACATTATTTGAATTACAATGTTTATTACAATTTCAAAATTGTCCACATCGTTTTGAATAGTTAACTCTTTCAGGCTTGGTGGTCAGTTATGTAACCACCTATTTAAGAGTTCTCAGAAGCATTTTTTATGTCATCTAGTGCCAATTTGCCAAGAAATTACATTTTTAAAGTCATCGTTGATCGTTTAATGCAAAACTTTTACTCTAGGGCGCGCTGGGTAGATTAACAGATTTATTTGAAAATGTGGCAATGTGTTATTTTTCAACGGGACTTTCCCGAATGTAATAAAAATGCTCAGTGTGTATTATTTAGCAAATTCGGTGTTACTCTGTGGTATAGAGTCTGTTTAATTATTTTATAACAAAAGTATTATAATACATAATCTACGATAAATAAGGTATGTAGCACGGTGTTTAGATTGTTAACCTAACCACTGTGACTATACTAGGTTTCATATAATATTGTATACATATTTATGTTGCATTATAAGGATGCCGCGTGTACTTAATGAACGTGATATAGAAAATGTTTTGTTGGAAAGTATACCTTCTGACTGCGAAAGTGTGTGCAGTATTGAATAAGCTAAATCTTGAAGATGAATTTGACTCGAACGATGACACAACCATTTCATATTTGCCTGACACTACTGGTAGTGCTACTACGAATGTTTTATCTACTCAAACTGTTATGAGGGACCAAAATGGAAGAAAATTTTCAGAATGGGGGAGCCGGACAAGTACACTGGCGGTGAGAGTGTACTAAACGATATAATAGAGTTAGAGGATATCACACCTACGCAGTTATTCCATTTACTTTGGTCAGAGGATTTGGTCAAAATAATTTGCATGACCCCAACATAGCAAGCTTTATGTCACTCAATCGGTTTAACTGGCATCTTAATAACATTTGAATGCTAATGTTCTAATGCTTAGCAAATCTGAACCAAATTATGACAAATTGTACAAGATTAGACCACTACTAAATTCACAAAAAAAAAACATTTAAAAAAATTATCACGTATCTGATAAAATGGCTATCGATGATAAAATTCAAAGGTGGAAACTACCTAAAACAGTATATGCCAAAAAAAGAAAAACCAATCGGGTTTTTTTTTATATAAAGTCTGGATGAAATGTGCTGAGTCTGGTTATTGTTTAGATTTCGATATTCGAGGGAGCGTTTTTATATTCGCGGAATGGGGGACAAGGGGTGGAAATAAAAAACCCAAATTATTTTTCTTTTTCAATATACATATTCACCTGCAAGACGGATACATTTTTCACATCTTTCAATTAATTTATTTATACCCTCATAAAAAAATGATTTCTCTTTTTCTGCAAAATACGCCGAAACTGCCTCCTTGACTTCATCATCGGCAGTAAATTTTTTACCCCGCAGCTCTTTTTTCATTTTCGGAAACAGGTAATAATCACTCGGGGCCAGGTCTGGGCTGTAGGGTGGGTGATTCACAATTTCGAAGCCCACCTTATGCAGGGCAGCTAACGCAACGCGGCTCTTGTGGACGGGCGCGTTGTCGTGCAAAAGCAGAACACCTTTTGTCAATTTTCCCCGTCTTTTCTCTTTAATGGCTTCTTTTAGTCGCTCTAATATTGAAGCGTAATATTCTCCAGTTATAGAAACACCTTTATCTTTATCATCAATCAACAATATTCCTTCCGAGTCCCAAAATACCGTTGCCATGAGTTTCCCAGCTGATTGTGACACTTTAAATTTCTTGGGAGGTGCTGTGCCCTTTTTATGCCACTGCATGGAGTCTTGTTTGGACTCAGGTTCATAATGATGAACCCAAGTTCCGTCTCCAGTAACAATTCCACTCAATACACTCTCCTTGTCTTCATTACAGAGGTCCAAAAATGCACGCGAACACTCTACGCGCTGTTGTTTTTGCGGCGGCGTGAGCATTCTCGGCACCCATCTTGCGCTGACCTTAGACATGCCGAGATGATCGTGTAGGATTTTAAAAATTGTTGTATCGGATACTCCAACCATTTCTGCGAGTTGTTTCTTCTTTAGTCGAGCATCTTCGAGTACAATTTGTTCAACTTTTTGGATAAGTGCTGGCGTGGTCACCTCAATGCTCCTGCCCGGCCTCGCGTCGTCTTCAAGGGATTCCCTTCCTTGTACACCATACTTTTTCCTGGACAAGAGTCGCCGTAAACCAATGACATCTCATTCATTATGGTCGCGACTGATTTTCCTTGCCTGGTAAGGAACTTTATAACGGCACGATATTCGATTTTTTCCATATTTCACTTTTCACTCCTGATTATGTTACTTGGTTGACGATAGCTCAAAGACTAACTGTCTAATAACAATGAAACTTCGTATTTATACTAATCATGAGTCGCTACACAGGCCACGCCCACAATGCGCCTACTCACCCCTCTACAACCCGCTCATTCCGCGAATATAAAAACGCTCCCTCGTATATATACAAATACGTACTATAGTATGATTTTGATTAACGATGCAGTTACGAAATTTTGAGTTTCAAGTAAAGTTCTTTTAATTTATTCTCTTATTGTTATTTGTTGGTATGTGTGATTCGCAATAAACCATTTACTTTGAAATTTTGCAATTTTCCTTAAACAAGATAGCCGATCTAATACTAAAAAAAAGTTTCTTTAAATATATATATGTAAATAGCTAGTCTATGTATTGTATTTGATCCTATGCTACCAAATTCTTTATTTTATAATACTTGGCTTAGTAAACATCATGATAAATTAAATATGTCTCGGACTTTATTTGCAAAATTTGAACAGTTAGAAAGGTTCGTCTAAATTACGTCTTCAGAGTATGTAGCCGTTCTGTCTTAAGTTTTTACTAAAGAATAATTTTATTTCAACAACAGTTTTTGATCAAATTTAGCAAATAGTTTAAGAAGTATTCCTTATCAAAAGCAAGTAAAATATGAATAAAGAAAAGCTCGTCAGCAAGAACTCGTAAATGTGAAAAATCACTTGTGTATATGACGCTAATATTTAGTCCAGTAGTTAAGTTACAGTAACAAAAGCATTTACTGCAAATAAATATTGGGCTGCGAAAAGAATAATTTATGAAAAACGAAATCGTTCATTTATTACTTTTCATGTATTTTTAATAATAATTTTTGTTTTCAAAAATAATAATTATAATATTTAGTTGTAAGAGCGCTTGACTTCGAATTTGGATGATGACAGTTTATGCTACTTTAGAGGAGGTGTTGTTTTAAATTCTGTCTCGTCTCGGAGATGGTCGGTACCTGACCCGGTACTCTTCTGTATTGAGGAGGAATAATCAACACTAGTTCTCTTTTTATGGCAAGGAAGAGTTAGTAGCAAAGACAAGGAACAATTTACACGGACTAAATGTCCGTTGTCTTGGCAAGACGCAAAACCTTGCGACACAGTTGTGCAGTCATACAAAAAATAATTTTCATTCTCCAAGAGCCCGTCCCCCCTGTCCATCAAAAGTCTGTTGGCTGTTCTGGATAAAATATTTATTGGCTTCCACTTCAAGATGTTCGTTTCTGGAGTTGTTCTGGGTTCTCAGGAAGTATAGACAACCGAGCAAAAAAAAGAACAGCCAATATTGTTATCAACATTGACACCCTATGAGGTCTTATATTGCAAAAGCAATGCATTCTGGACTGTACCTATCTGCGGCTAAATTCCGGAAAACTTAAAAGAAATAAACTTCAGTAACCTACAATTCGTTCGAAAGCCCAGGAGTCAAAAGCGCATATGGGATACCATATTAAAGACATTCAGTTTTGTTTGATACACAAACATATTTTCATGATTTAAGTAAGACAGTGTTATAGAAATATTTAGAGCCGCCTATGAAAAACCCCAGTGATTTAAAAGATTTGGAAGAGAATCCTGTAGTGTGTGAGATAGTCGCATATCACCGGCACCTGGAAGAGTAAGATGATGCGAACAGAGAATGATGGAGAAAAGGTCATAACACAAAGATTTTCAATGTTCTGCCGTTCTGTCGACAACTGGAGCAAGTTTTCCCCGTTTGTTTTTTTTTTTAATTTTTTGGTTAAACGGTGTTAAAAGGTTATATATAGGTGGAATTCATTGGATATTTCATAACAACAACGTTTTTTCAAAAACCGGAGGTCTGTTTTTTGTACCACCGCTCCATTTACATACATATAAATAAAACTTCCTATTTATTTTTTTACATTTATTTTGTACATTTATTAGGTATATTCTTGGTAAAAATAAAAATAACTTCTAAAATTGAATTGAATATTATTTTGTATGGTAAGTTTGGGAACAAGATTTTACTTTTCCTAAACAAAGTGGCACCTGGCAGGTACTGCAAATCCAGTCAGTGCGGATTGGCTTTGCTTTAGTACTACATAATCCGCATCTTCTGCGCGTTCCACGCATTGGCTGATGCACCGAAGAATTCAATCGTCTACTCTCTGGTACAAAGGGTTTCGCTTTCTTAATTTGGAGCTGTAGTCCAGATGTTATAGACCTTTTAGATGTAGATACTATAACTGGACCTACAAGGTCGCTTATGATAGACCTTCGAAAGTCTTTGGTTGTTAGCTTATCAGGCATATTCGTTATTTTACTATATAGACAATATGCATTAACAATGGAAGCGTCTGGGAAATAAAAAAAGATACGATGCCACCATTTGTTGCTTTGACGATCTATTTTATAACTAGCTAAAAGCTGGTCGAATTTATCAACACCGTTCATGTTGGGATTATAATCAATTAGAGCTTTTGGACATGATATTTGTATTATATCTCCGGTTTTTTTCTCTTCGATTAACCTCCGTGCAATCTTTAGGATTGTGATAATTTGATAAAAGATGTACAGACCTTTTATCTTTCCATTTTAATGCAAATAGTTTTGTATCACTTGTGTACCAATCAAATTCGCCTTTTTGAAGCTGCTTATCCATTTTAAAATTAGGTAAATACTTTCGAGAAATATTCACTGTTCCAACCGCATATATTCCACGTTCCGCCAAATTTTGCATTAATTCTACGCTATTAAAAAAATTATCAAAAAATAATCTATGTTTTTTTTGTTAAAGGCCCTCAGTAAGCTTGCTCACAACCCTCGAACCTAGGCTCCTTTCCGCGAGTTGATCTTTAGATTTTCCGATATAAAAGTCGAATTTCAAACAATATCCCGACTTGTCACAGAGCATCCATTCTTTATAACCCCTTTTTATGCGTTTCTTTGGCATATATTGTTTTATAACACTTCTACCTTTGAATTTGATCATCGACTCGTCTATAGCTAATATTTCGCCTGGTGAAAGACAATATTTAAAAGCTTCTTCTAACTTATGTAACAACGGCCGTACTTTATACAAGCGATCAAAGTTTTCCGAATTACGGTTGGGTATAGCAGTGTTATCGTTGATATGAAAATTTCCTAAAAGCCAACCAAATCGTTTTTGTGATATAATAAAGGTAATATAATGGTCATGTAAATCTGGTGCACTGGACCAATAATCTTTGTAGCTTGGTAAGTACTTGATAAAAGGCATTTATTTCTTGTACTGTAGTTTTAATATAACGTTTTCCAGTACGTATTTGCTCTTGTTCAGCATACAAATTTGTTTGGAAAACTAGATGGTTTATTGAATTTTCATCGAAGAAAAGCTGAAATAGAGAATACTGTGTCGGTTTTGAGTTGGCTATTTCGTCGCGAATACCACTGATTTCGTCAAAAGGAAGAGGCGAAGAAAGTCTTTCTGTTTTACCCCAAATTCATGGTTGTAGATCTTTAGTTGCGTTCTTTTTAGTTCTTGGTTGCAGTAAAGATAAAGGTTTGTTGTCATCTGAATCACTTTCGCTTTCATAAATACCATTAGTTCTACTTGTATCCTTATCTATGTCTCCTACATCTGACTCGTCGCCAGACGGCAAGGAATAAGCGTCTAAGTTTTCCTCGAGCTCCGTTTCAAATTCCTTTCGACTGATTCCTATTAGACGAAATGGTAAGTCCTCATTACGTGACATTTCCTGCAGGCAAATATATTTTTAGAAATATTTATTTAACCACATAAAAAATACTACTGGAGCGGTGGTACAAATATAGAACCAGTAATCAAATTCAAATCACTGCTTATCAAACATAAATTTTTTTAAACCAGTATATTCAACTTACCTTACTAATGTAATAACACTATTTGAAATAACGGAAAACACAAATTAAAAATGATTTTTCTTAAATTTAAGTACACTTTTTAGACTGTGAAAGAAGAACGATCATCATCAAAATTCATCGGCTTCTTCTAAACAAGTTTGTATATGTAAAAATATCACGTGCCGCCATCTACAATGCCCTGAAGTACGATAAAATGATGGTGGCATACAACTTGGGCGGCTGCGGAAGTAGAAAAATAATTTTAAATTCGTGGTCTACATATAATACCACTGCATCGGTTGGGTGGAAATTTCAGTGGTACATTTTGTATGCCACTGAGCCGATAAGAGTTAAAGCAGTCGTACCAATAATATAATATAATAAGCTAAGGAATTGAGTTTACATTGACGTTTATGAACATTATAAACGAAGAAAAGGCTTATTTGATAATATTCCATTGTTTATGCTATCAAATGCTTTTAGAAAAAGTTCGTGTGAATTACATTTATTGAATTAGTATATTATAGGAAGGATCAGGAACTGAAGCAAAAACAGTTCAAAGTGAATCTGCAAAAGCATTAACAATTTGTCCACAAAATTGCTTCCGTCATTACCGTCGACATGAAGAAAGCTCCAAAGATTGGAAAGAGCTTTGTAGTTTAATATACTATTTTACTGTGGCTAAGTAGGAAATGTTCTAAGACGTTACATTTATTGCAAAAGTCAATATTTTTAGTTCTGAACCATTTGTTATGATAGTAATTATTTGTTTTAAAATTAAATACTATTTCCAATGAAAACCGGAGTGGATAATTAGAATCAAATTTATATTTATTAAGCAAATAAAGGTTTGAAAGGGAATACATTTGTTATAAAAGCATAGCGTGTTTCATTTAAGTAATCTACTATCAGTAAGCATTTAGAAAATGATTGTATAATGATGTGTGATTGCATTCTGAAAATTATTTTTGAGGCTATTTGCCTCAATGAGGAAAACTTTAAGAAGGAGAATAAAACTTCAAAACTAAGATAGTAAGTCTTTAGTAACAACAGTATATTCAGACTATTTAACTTTAAATGGAGAGGAAATACTAAATAAAACATCTTGGGGCCGCTATTAAGGATATTGTTAAATTGTCTTACACTGAGAATTTCAAGAAAATTTTTAAAAACCCATCTTATCACAGTGCCAAAGAGCAAGGACATATATTTGGAAGGTTGAAATCAACAATAAGCGTAAATAAGCTATCAATTAGAGGATTTATTAATTTTGATGCACTCTAACAGACTTAAAAAAATCGAAGAATTTATTAAACGAAAAAATTTACTAAATAATTCTCCGTTATTAAACCTATTTAAGGAATAAAAAGTTTAATAGCCCAGCAAGACGCACCTTGCCAAATTTATTGTCATTTTAGTTTCATTACTTATTGTAAAAAATAAAAAAAAAGCGTAATTCCATCAGAGTTTTTAGAATTTAGCCTGCTTTAAATATATGAAAAAATCTGAATTTAGTCTTTTTTAACATTTGAAGAAGGGCCACCTGGTGAAACAATGGTCATAAAAAAATAAAATTAGTGAAAATTGTAACATTCTGTGTATTTATGAACATAATCATGAATCTTCACCAAGTAAAGGCCGAACCAATCTAATGTTTACTGTATTGAGAATAATAAATAATTAAATTTTTATCGAATTTTCGTAAACCACTATCAATACCGTCGGATTACATGAACGAGTATTACGTTTCATAAAATTGATTTCCAGAAAATAGTCAACATTGTAAAAGAAGCTTTGAACGACGTAGAAGAACCACCGAAGGAGGCGTCTAATATTGTCTGCCTATAGGAATATGTATAAAACGGCAAGATCGGTGAAGAATGTGTTTTTTAACAGAGGCAGGCTACAAAATACCAGTGCTTGCCATATATCGCTATATTCGTTCATTTGAGGTAATTTCCTATCGCCTTCGACTAATACTAACTATAACTAATTAACATCGTGCCCTTAGATTAAAATGATGTAATATACAGTTACTATCACATAAAGGTTAACGATATACACCCAAATATATCTGCCCATGTAAACCAAACATTGGTAGTCGGAGCATGTCTATAATTCATAATATTTATAATAGTACAAAAACACCTTAGTTGCTTATGATTTGTAGTCGAGTAGATATAGTAATGCGCGTAATATACCAATAATCTTTTCTCTTTAATTGATCTAATGATTTTATATATATATATATATATATATATATATATATATATATACATATATATAAATAAAATCAATGAATTATATATATATATATATATATATATACAATATTACAATTTTCTATAATAATTATATTCGAAGTATATTATAACTATCTGTTAATACGATTTTAGGAATAACGTATATATTTATAAATGCATATATGCTTTTGTGTAAATGTGATGATTGTTCTGGTCTAAATTTTTTATTTGAACTTCATTTATTGGATTTTATTAATATTACAAAGGGTACTAGGAAAGTTTTGCAATATGACGCAACAATGAATCGTAGGAAGCTGTTTGTTGAGACACGTTCATAGGTGCGTATTAGCCGCCGCGCCATGTCGATGGGCTCAGTCATTCATTAGCAGTGAGAGTGTAAAGTGCTTGCGATGGCATCGTGGTCACGAAATGAGATAAGGGCAGTTTTGCGATTGGGTTCGGAGGATGGAGGGGTGTATTGGGTGTAGGGGAAAGTACTTTGAAAAAATTAAATAAACAAAGCTGTATTGCAAAACTTTGCTTGTACCTTTCGTACATTTGATCTATTGATATGATGCTTGACATAAAAATTTTGCACTAAATCTTCATATTACCTTAATATTTCAATATAAACTTTTAACTATAACTGATATATAAATTTAATATGTTTATCGTCATCTTCATTAAGCATTCTAAATTGGTATTATCTTAAAAAAAATCAAAAGGTATGTCTCGGAATCTCAGAATGAAAATTATGTGAACGAAATGAAATATTCTATAGAAAACAGTATGCAAAATACAGTGTGAAAGTTCACTCATCACGTTCTCTAATTCTTCTCTATTTTGGGAGTGAAAATATTTTTTTTTAATTTGTTCAAATGGCGACAGAGAGAGAATGCAGTTGTTGTTCTTTTTGAAGCTTTTTGTTATCAGGTCAAAAATGTAAACAAACTCGTGCGCTATTACCCGCACAACGCACACAATTGCGCGTTTTTTTATGAAACGTACAAGAGCTCTTTTTCTGGTATGATATCGTTACTTAAAAATCTAGAGAAAAAATTATGATTTAGATAGTCAACCTTTTTGTAATAGTAATGGTACGGGCAGATTGGGATAGACACAAGTTCGACGTCGAAGGTACAAAGGCAGTTTTTGAATTTTACTGTAATACTAGAGACTATATTTACTAGAATATTAGTGGTTTAGGCGAGGAATTAATTCATTTACGTAGTTCCAGAACTATTCGTTTTACCATATATCCAAAGGCTAAAGAATCCCTCATTCCAGTAAGACAATGCCCATCCTCATGTTGCAGCTGATATATTCCTGGAAAAAGTCAAGATTATTATTCTCAATTAGTTTACGCGGTCACCAGACTTGTCGTCCATAATATTAGTCTGGGATATGGTAAGTCAAATGGCTGGCTTCCTAACTCCAAGAAAACTGACAACAGCTACATGATATTCTAAAATAACCATGGAGCATCTTACTAGAAGCATGCTCGGACGAATAGCAGAATATTTTCGTTATAATTAAATTAAGAGATTCGAAAAATCTACAGAAGATTCATCTTCACTAATTTAGCTCATTCTCATTTAGGCTTGCGAAGCACAAGCTGATTTTACAATTACACTATTATAATAAATTTTAGTACAAATTTTAAATAATTTGAAAAGAAGATAAGTAAATTTAAATGTGCGGACTCAGAAAAATAATTTCTTAATAAAGTAAACGCATAGTAATATACATTTTTTAAACTAATCAAACAACTTTAAGAGAAATCGCAATAATAAGCAATAATAAATTCTTAAAGTAAATCTAAAATTCCGATATTTAATAATTATTTTTTAGTAAATTAAAATTCATAATATAAAATTTGTATACGACAATTCTACTAATAAAAAACATATAATGTTAACGAAAAAATAATAAATTTCTTAAAAACTAATATATAATATTCGTTAGTTATGAAATCTTCAAACAATTCTCTTTCTTCAATGGACCAGTAACTTAATCGATTGTAAAAAATTTTAGGGCACATTTAATTATAAAGAGTGTTTCAAATTTCGCGGTTTTTTTAAAGAGTAAATAAAACACATAATTTGCATTCACTTTCAAAAATTTTTTATTGGTAATTGAAGTATCAATCAAATGGCCTCCTCTTGCAGCTCCACAGACGTTCACGCTTTTGTTAAAATTTTCAATGACATTTTGACATAATTAAGGCTCCATCTCACCAATAACACGAACAATTTCATCTTTCAAAGCAGAAATCGATTGTGGATTGTTTTTATAAACCTGACTTTTCACATAACCCCAAAGAAAATAGTCTAACGGTGTCAAATCACATGATCTTGGTGGTCAATTAACATCACCATTTCTTGAGATTACATGTCCAGGAAATTTTTCTCTCAATAAATCAGTTGATTCGTGTGCAGTGAAGTGTAGCGCCATCCTGTTGAAACCACATATCCTCTAGATCAATATTCATTAATTCAGGCCACAAAAATCCGGTTATCATCTGACGATATCGATCACCATTGACAGTTG
This sequence comes from Dermolepida albohirtum, assembly GCA_031893035.1. NCBI lineage: Eukaryota > Metazoa > Arthropoda > Insecta > Coleoptera > Scarabaeidae > Dermolepida > Dermolepida albohirtum. The sequence continues at coordinate 21,444 of JAVIWB010000101.1, read as the reverse complement.
CATAGGTTTCTCATGAATAATTCGTGGATTTTCCTCACCCCAGATACGGCAATTTTGTTTATTAACATAGTCACTAAGTTCAAAACGTGCCTCATCGGAAAACATTATTTTTTGAGAAAAATCAGCTAGTTGTTCATTGATGAAATTGACAAATGAATGACGTTTTAAACGATCTAATTGGCTTCAGTTCCTGTGTTATTTGAACCTTATATGCCTTCAGAGCTAAATCCTTTTGTAAAATACGCCATGTTGTTGATCCACTAAGTCCAATTTTTGTGAACGTAGTCTAATTGATATTTCAGGATCTTCAGAAACACTTTCACAAACCAAACCAATATTTTCTTGTGAACGACGACTACGACTACATTTTTCATTTTTTTGATCTTCCGGGGAACCGATCTCCTGAAATTTTTTAATAATTCGACCAATAGTGCTTTCAGATGGACTAAAAACTCTTTTCACAGAACGTTGATTTTCATAAAATAATTCAACAATTTGAACGCGTTGTTGTACCGTGTACGAAGCCATTTTTATAAATGTCATACATCACACTTTTTAAATGCCCGCATACTCAGACAAATTCATTTTATTTATTTATTTTTTCTTTAAAAAAACGCGCAATTTGAAACAGTCCCGTTACAGTTAGGGATTTTTTGTGCTGGCGATTCTTGTAAATTTGGTAAACGCTGATCCTTATAACTATAAACAAAAGCTTTTAAAAACGGCTATAAAAAGAAATCATTTGTGGATACGTCTAATTTTCGAGAATATTTAAAAAGACGTTAATCTTTCAGGTATTATACATGCAACATTAAACCGTTGATTTTATTCCTAATTATGCCTGAACACAAGTTCTTTTTCTTTGGTACTTCGTTCGTGTTAGAATACTAAAATGTAGATTTTAGCTAGATGAATACCGAGAAGTCGAAGTACTATGCTTACGTAAAATATTTTGGTCGGATGTTGTGTTAATAACCAATCCACTTATGCTAATGTAAGACTTAATTCAACCAGAGGCAACTATAAAAATTTCTAAATTACTGATTTAAAAGTTGTTCGAAATCGCTGAACGCTATTTCGGATTATATCACCGCTAGAAATATTTCTACCAGATAAATTCCTCGTTCATTCTACAGAATTCCTAATGAAAAATTTTTTCAACATGCACAGAGTTTCTTAAGGTGCATAATAATTTATATATAGGCCTTTATTATTATGATTTATGAAGGATGTAATCATGAAATCTATCAAGACCTGACTTGTAAGTTCAAGTTATTATATTACGATAAGGATTTTGTTTCTATCACTTACAGAACTTCTTCTGTAAGTCTTTTCACTTACAGAATAAGAAGAAAATCCTGCACTAAAAGCCTAACTCGTCGATATGACAATAGAAATTCTCATGTGTTAAATAAGGATATATATATACCATATATGTACGGGCATATACATATATACATACATATACATAGTCTGTCTCGGAGAAAGCGGGACTTTTTTAAAATAAAACAAAAGCTTACTATTTTGGTAACATCCATCTATTTTATTTAAAGTAGTCGCCTTCGGCTTCAAAACAAAGTTTTGCACGGTCAATTAACTTAATTAAGATCGCTATCGACACCTTTTAATAGCTTCAACGTTGGCATAACGCTGTCCTTTCATCGGTAAATGTAGTTTCGAAAATAGATAGTAATCACATGGAGCCAAATCCGGTAAATATGGTGATGATTGATTGTTAACATGCCATTTGTAGTTAGAGAATCAGTGCTAAGCATTGAGCAGTGATATGGTGCATTATCATGCAACAAACGCCAGCTACCGGCCACGATATTGAGGGCGCATACGACGAATACGTGCCAAAAGACACTTCATAACACCAAAATAATATACAGCATTGACTGTTCGACTAGTTGGTACAAACTCTTTGTGCACTAAGCCTTTCGAATCAAAAAAACAAATCAACATTGTCTTCACTTTTAACTTCTCCAAACGACTTTTGTTTGGTCTTTCATCGCTTGGATGCTTCCATTTAGAGGTTTGACGCATTGTCTCTGGATTATATTGAAAACACCACGTCCTTTAGTTTTTTTTTTTTTTTAGTTTTCGTCCTTTTTTGAGTTTTTAATCATGTCTGTACAATGTTAAATTTAGTTAGCTTGTGTGGTACACAAATCTTTCTCAGTTACAAATGCAGTCCCATGTCAAAATGTGGTGAATTGAATTTTTGAAAATTTTTAATTCCATTTCCACGTATCACAATGAGGATTTGTGCTCATTTCTGATAAATTCACGCACAAATTCAATGTTACTTTCCGTAACAACAAATTTTTTTGCACCAGGACGTTTGTCGTCATTTACGTCCGCACGATCGTCTTTAAATCGTTTGTACATCTCATATACACTCATAAGTGATAAATACGCGTCACCATATCCTTGTTTTATTAATGAACGTTTCAGTAAACGATTTACCGAGTTTAAAACGAACTTATTATTTTCTTTTTGATCAAAATTAATTTTTCGGCCAATGCCAAATACATACTGTTACTTTATGCGCAATTTCCCTACTTTTAATGATGCAAATGTCATTATATTTGGACATAACATTGGTGAATGATCTACCTTACCGACGCATATTTTTTTAAATAGATGGCGCCACTAAGAATGACTACTTATGTTTTCTCTGCGATAGAGTGTATATAAACATCTATCAAAGTTATAAATTGTAAATACCATTTAAAAATCCAATCATATTAAGTTCCAAACTTAATCACCTGATTCGTTATGGGGTTTAAATACTAAACTATTTTCGAAATTTATTAATATTTTCAATTTCAATAGTATACTTAACTACTTATATGACACACACATAATTTATTAAATGGTATCTGTTTTTACTAGGAAGTATTGACATTATTGTAAATCTTATAATTAGGATTTGGAATTTGTTGATGTTTACTTTTCAAATCAAGTAAAAAAAGATAATTTCAAATGCAACAATAAATCTAAAAGCTGCCAGGCTATAAGAAAAAGAAAGGACAAAAGATAACGCTTAATTGAAAATTTTTACAATTAAAAATTTTGGACTCCCATGAAAATTTAAAATTAAATTTGTAAAATTTATACACTTTGTAGTAAAAGGTGCATTCAAAATGGAGTAAACCCTACCTTTTAAGTTTATTATTAACTTTATACGATTTGGATATTCTGCAAATTAAAAATCAAAACATTTATATACGACACCTAATTTCTGAGAAAAAACATAAAGAAAACATGATATTCCTGTTTAGTCCGAAAAATTCCATTATTTCACTAAAATATAAGTGATAGTTTGTTATTTAACAATATTCATATAGTCGAACAAATTTGAGTTTTGATTTCAATACACATACTAATTGGATGATTAATTATATATATATATAACAATCATAAGATGTCTAGTTACATACCTTTCCATAACAAATTTCACTATTTCATGCACATTTTAGCTCATTTATTTAATCTGTTTTTAGGAAACTTATCACATAATTTCCATGTTAAAGTTTAAGTTCCGAAAACATAAATTTTATGAGTTACAAGAACACGTTGAAAATCAAAATAATTTTTTGACAAAAAGTTTATTTTTTTCTCCAGGTTAACTAGTTACTGACTTACCCTTGTAGTTCTTACAATCAACGAATCGCCTCCTTTTAAAGAAGAGAAAATATGCGTGGTATTGTAAACATGGGGGAACTGTCAAGAACATTCCCGTTATATGTACGTATGTGAACTATGCCAAGTCATGCAAATAATTGACTTTCAGTATATTTCCAAAATCCAATAAAACTAATTTACCTCGACATACCCTTTAAAACCTCAGCATTCCATTAATATATTTATAGTAAAATTTATTTAAAAGTTAATTCGCGTCATCGATGTGGTTACTACTATGACCAATACAAAAGGAATAATTTTTATATTAATAATATATTCCAGAGCATTCCAAGCATGTTGTATTTGATTACCATCTGGAAAGTTGTCTGGTCACTCCATTCTCTATATATCTTTATCAATCCAGTTGTTAACGATGTTGTCTCAATAGGACGAACATTATCATGCATAAAAATTTATTTTTTTACCTTTGCTGCCCTACACGAAAGAACAATGAGCCACAGAATCTCATGAAGATATCTCTTGGCAGTAGACAATCATTTTTTATCAAATAAAAGACGATATGTTATCCACTTCTGTCCCGGACATATTATGAGTTATTATGTGTACTGGATTCGAATAGGTCTACTATCTTACAGAAAGGTAATTCTGGATTCGTCATTGAATAATACTTGCCTCCATTTATTATGACCCCCATCGGTGTGCTTATTTGCTCTTATTGCTCTTTTACGCTCTCGAGTAAGTAATTGAAGCTTTTAACTGGTACTACTTTTACAATTTTACAATTACATAGAATATCGATTAATTGCTTTAAGAAGTTTACATTAACAAAATGAAAGGTCGTCAGCGGTACATTGTAAACGTAAAAGGAAGCGTCCTGGGACCCATTCTATTTCTGATCTACACAGCCGATTTCCCGACAACACACACCTCGACTACAGTAACGTTCGCCGACGACACCCCAGTGATGGTATCCCACATCGACCCGGAAATGGTATCAAGAATTGACAAATATTCAAGTATGACTTAAAAAATGGCGCATCCGAGTCAACGAATCCAAGTCAGTACATATCATATTTACACAGCGAAAAGGAACATGTCCTCCAGTCAGACTAGATAACACTCAGGTGCCTCAGTCAGACTTGGTCAAATACCTTGGAATTCATCTGGATAGAAGGCTCACATGGCGAAAACATATATTTACTAGAAGGATACAATTGGGAATGAAACTTCATTAACTACATATATTGGCTTATAGGGCGGAAATCACAATTATCTGTAGAAAATAAGCTACTTGTATACAAATCAATCATTATCCCGATTTTGACGTACGGTATCCAGCTGTGGGGGACAGCAAGCGCTTCAAATATAGAGATTATCCAAAGATTTCAAAACAATCTAATGCGAACCATTGTTGATGCCCCATGGTATGTGCCAAACTACGTTATTCAACGAGACATCCCCATCACTCTCGTTAAGTAAGTGATTAAGATATACAGCGACAAATATCGTAGAAGAGTTTCACATCACCCAAATAATTTAGCCCAACAGTTGTTTAAAGTGAACAGCGTAGTGCGTCGTCTGAAAAGAGTAAAACCTTCCAATTTGGGAAATGGACTGACCTGAAATGACTTTAGTTTAGTAAAAATATACATAAAAGAATTCAATTACAACAGAATTATAACTTAAGTCCATTGGGAAGTTTGATGGAGCTAACCTATACGTGTCATGTACAGTCAATATAACTAGCTTATTGCCTTTGGGCAGATTGCTGTATGAAGTAGACAACAAAAAAACAATTACATAGAATATCGATTAATTGCTTTAAGAAGCTTACATTAAGAGTATGAAAGGTCGTCAGCGGTACATTGTAAACGTCTTCATCTTGTTCTTTCTACTTTTTTATGGAACAACAAATGTTGAAACAGCATTGCTTTTTTCGGGATCATATATATGTATGCACCCAAATTTCATCATCACTTACACCTGATCAAGCGATCCATTGACAAAACAATCTAGTGTAGATCTGCACTATCAATTTTCTATTTCAACTGGACTCAAATTGTTAGAAATACAACAGGAATAATCCGAAAATATGCAAGAAGCGTATATTCACTCAAGAAAATAAATTCGTGTATTAGATCAAATTTTACTTCCAATGATTAACTAGGTAAAGACATAAATTAGTAGTAGATTATAAAGACGTGCCTAAGTTTGTGGCACCAATTATGTAATCCATAATTGAAAAACCGGAATATATACATTCGCTTGTATTAGATCCTCGCAAACCACTTATCTCACAATACCAGTTAGATAAATATCCATAAATTAATGTGTATGTATATTTTCTTGTATCTGCTCGTATGTCGATGCGATTTAATAGGCTTTGGAGAATTAACGGTTTTAGTGCTATGAATCAAACTTGTTATCCCCAGATTTGAAGATTTATGCTCTGAACTACTAGGCCTACATAATACGTTCTATAAACTCCAAACTCCTTTCTCAAATATATAGACGCATATACAGCACCTGTTAATTAAATTAGCACAACTTATAATTTTAGAGTTTTAGTGAAAAAAATTCACACATGAAATTTAAAACGTGTACCTTTATATTACACATCCTAGTATAGATTTGAACAATTATTTACAATTATAGGATATATTTATTTCAATTTTTGGTCAAATCTCACTTGAATAACCGATTAAATTCACTTCAGCATGCTTTCGATACAGGTTTTGCTAGGTGTCTTGCAACTCTCTGCTTTCTTTCCAGGCTTTTTTGATATTTTCTTTTAAATCTGGCGTTTCGTATTAAAAAAGTATGTATTGCAGTAATCATCGCAAAGATAATCAAGTCAATTATACTAAAATGTTTTCTGTTTTGAAAATGACGTCCTTTATAAAATATTTAAAGGTGTTTTAAAGAGAAAATTTATATACATATATTAACAATTTAAATTCGATGTAATAAGGTCACCACCACAAAGCAGACAACAAGTGAAACAAAATAATGTACTTACGACTACAAAGCTATATAAGCTACATATCCGAATTAAATGTTCTGTTAAAAGAAAAGTTTTTTACTTGTAATTTTTTGACTTGTACCTAAGTAAATTTCGTGTAGGTTTGCCGAGGTTTTTAATTTCTATTTGTTCATTGATAGGAAGTTTACAAAAATATGCCGATATTAAGTTTTCAACTTGATTTACTTTACGTAAATAATTAAACATACATATGTCTATACAAAATATAAACATAGACTATACTCTTTGTAGAGCATGAGCAACACAGTTCACTCTAAAAACAACTACATGACTTCAGCTGAACATAGATTCAGTTGGATTCGGTTAATAGCGATTTTGTTGCAGACCAAATACAAACAATGTTCAATAAAACGTGTATTAGATTCTGCTTGATCAGATAATAGTCTCGACCATAAATGTTTAAACACTTTAATTTACCGAGAAGCCGACACTATGTTCTGTCTTACTTGTTCTTCGCTAGTTATGTATATTTCCAAAACAGAATAGGATGGGGTCCAAAAATTTCCTTTCTTTAAAAGTAAATTTTGAAGGGAAGGAAGCTGTAGAAAAGTAGAAATGGGTTCGGTGAATGTTGTATTCGCGAAAGTTTGTGGTGACGTGTGGTAAAAAGAAGTCCCAGTACGACGACAGACAATAATGACGCCAGAAAATGTGGAGGCAGTCTGACAGTCGACTTTGAAAATTCCAAGCCACTTAGCTCGCAAACATTCCAAGACTCTAGGAATATCCAATCGTTCAATGCCGCGAATTATTCACGTACTGTCCCTACAAACTGGCTATTGACATTTAATAACTAAAATAATTATACAAAAATTGAATTTACCTCTCTGGTTCCTTCTCTGTATTTCGCAAAGAAATAAACGTGGGAAAGCGACTTACATATTAAAAAGGAGTAAATTACAACAGCAATATTCCGACGAAATAAAATTATCGACGCAGATAATATTACAGCATATTTTTTCATTTGGATGAACTTTAGCAATTTGAAGAAGAAATCCTCAGAAAATAAAAATATCCTGTTGTTTATTAATTTTATTAAAAGTTAAATTTCATAATTAAATGAACACGAAAGGTATTTTATCTAACAAGGAAATGCGCGCGTAAACAAAGCTTACAGTAAACGAGAAATTATTTCAGGCTATAAATCCTATTATTCCAATTATTTGAACATCTCTTTACGCCAACATAAAAGATTTATGTAGGTATAAAATTTGTTGTGCGTAGAAATAAGTGAAATAAGTCATCAGTCATGTCAGGTTAAATTAAATTTAACACGTCTTCAAAAATTCTTTACGTTCCGGGCGAGTATGGATTGGGTAATGAATGCATCTCCGTAATATCAAGAGCCCAGATATGATAGTGATCTTGCCGCGTCATAACTGGACATTTGCCCCCGCCGCGACAGGTCAGGATCGATTGTAGTAAGTACCTATCTACGGATAGACAATCAGATGTCAGCGAAGCAAATACTAACAATTGGCGATGTATGAAATAAAGAAAAATAAATAATTTTAAAATTATTGAAACACTTTACCCTGTTTGTAGTTGTTATTATATTGGGTTGCTAACTAAGTACTTTCGGTTTTTACTGATAGAGAGCGTTGCTTTATTTTTTGTATAACGTATGTTAGTGCTGTACTTTACCGTTTGTCGCGTGATACTAGTCACATTGACGTAACTTCAGAAGCAAGTAGTGCGTGATTTTTATTAAAGCTATTAGTTGTGGGTTAATTTTAAATGGAGTGCAGAAACGAACATTTTCGACATATTTTACTATTTTATTTCCGTAAAGGAAAGAAAGCTGCTGCGGCTCACAAAAAGATATGTGAAGTTTATGGTGCTAATTGCTTAACAGAGCGCACGTGTCAGAATTGGTATAAAAAATTCCGTTCTGGAGATTTTTCCCTCAAAGACGAGCAACGTTCTGGTCGACCTACTGAAGTTGATGATGACCAAATCGAAGTCATAATTGAAGAGGATCGTCATATAATTGTTCGAGAGGTTGCGGAGAGGCTACATGTATCGTACACACCAATTAAAAAACATTTAAAATGTCTTGGGCTAGTTAAGAAGCTTGATATTTGGGTACCTCACGAATTGAAAGAAATTCATTTAACATAAAGAATCAACTTTTGCGATATGCACCTTAGACGAAATGAAACCGGCCCCTTCTTAAAAAGAATCATCACTGATGATGAAAAATGGGTCATTGAGCAAAATGAAAAATATATAATTGATTAAAAACTATTCTTTGTTTAAAAAAAAGTGTTTTATTTTATACTACAAAACCGAAAGTACTTAGTTGCCAACCCAATATAACCCGAAGTGGATAACTGGTGAAAAGTTTGCACCATTAGATATATTTCCACATCTGTCTCGGTCAACAATATTCATTTTTTGAGAAAGACCGTTCTACTGGTGTAAGCCACGCATTATTAAAATAATCTTTATAAACAGATAATGGTTCTATAGAAGCACCATCACAAATTTGTGTTAGTCTGGTAAAATCTAAATTTTTGTTTATAACACCCTCAAAGATTTTTAAAACACACACTTAAAGCACGAAACAGAGAGTGTGCATCATTCATTAATTGCACTGACTCCACTAATGCCAAACATAGTATTTTCAATTTTTCCATTGTGTCAAATAATCTTTTATAATTATCGTAAATAGATTTTATATCTGTTTCAACGGTATCTCGAAATCTTATCTGATTTAAATTAATAGCTGCAGCTTCGTCAGAATTGATTTGTAAAATCACAGATTTAAGTTGTTGAAAGTGCTCAGAATAAAAAAAAGTCGTCTTCAACCATATTCCCCAAAGTGTATCGATTGGTTGTTCGGAAATACGGGAGCATCGTTTGTGAATTTCTCGAATTTGTTCGGGTGATTTGAGAAGCACTTTTTCTAGTATTTGCTATGCATCCACATCAGGAAAACATTCTCGAATAGTTTGTGCCACAAGATGTAAATCATAAACTTTACACATCACACGTAAAAGTCTCTGACAGTTTTCTTCAGATATCGGCCTTACAGAATACATTGTCGTGGCATCATTCATAAACATCAATATTTGATTGGTTGAAATTTCAAATTGTTGTAGAGTAGTCTACACTACCCTCATCACTTCACCTGTACATTTTTCTAACCTTTTGCTATCTAATAAAATTTTAAATCTCGGTTTAAAGAGTTACAGTACATATATGTACTCTGTTCTCTCATCAACGCATAACAGCAGGTATTTGTCTTTCATTATAGCTCTGATTCTGTTTTCGAAGTTTTCGTGTAGAGATGGTAGATACAAAGGGAACTAGGAAGCTTATGTAATATGAGGCAACAATGAATCGTAGGAAGCTGCTTGTTGTTCCATGTTGAGACATGTTCATACGTGCATAGTAGCCGCTGCGCCATGCCGATGGGCTCAGATATTCATTAGCAGTGAGAGTGTAAAGTGCTTGCGATGGCATTGTGGTTACGAAATGAGATAAGGGCAGTTTTGGTTTATTATTTCGTGCGTGGTTTAAACATAGACCAGTGCTTCGAAGAAATGACTCTTGCACTAGGTGATGTTCGTCCACATCGCACAACGATATTCAGGTAGTGTAGAGAATTCCAAAGAGGAAATTTAACTGTGGAGGATGCTGAGAGGCCAGGAAGGCCACGAACGTCAGTTACGTGTGCAAACTTTACTACTGTGAGGAAAATGTTTGGCGAGAATAGGCGAGTGACCTACCAACAGATAGAGGGTATTTCAGGCCTAAATGTACCAGCAATTCGTTCGATTCTGCATGATCATTTGCACGTGAAGAATAGATGACACGACGTGTGACTTGGTGCCGGGAGATGCTAAAAAAGTTTAGTGTGCCGGGCAAAGCTCAAAACAAAGATCTTATTGATGATGAGGACATGCCCGTAGTTGTCAGAAAATCCCGATCTGTAAAAAAGAAAATGATAGCTGTATTTTTCAAATCGAGTGGAATTGTGGAAAGCGTCGTTTTGGACACACAGAAGACAGTCACAGCTAGGTGGTATACTAAACAGAGCCTGCCTAAAGCCATTGGATTTATAAAGAACCTGCGGCCAAAGTCAACAATGGACACCTGGTTCCTCCATCACGATAATGCTCCAGTTCACCGCGCCAAAGCTTGCACCGAATATTTGACCACGACAGGATTGAAACTTCTCGACCACCCTTCCTATAGTCCAGATCTTGCTCCTTGCGACTTTGCACTGTTCCCGCATGTGAAAATGTAGCTAAAAGGGAGGCGGTTTTCCAGTGATGAACACCTGCGGGCTTGGGACAACGAGTGTGCTTTACTCCCAAGTGAAACTTGACAGAACTGGTTTAAAAATTAGTTTCGGAGGATGGAGAGGTGTATTGAGTGTAGAGGAAATTACTTTGAAAAAGTTAAATAAACAAAGCTGTATTGTAAAACTTTCCTAGTACCATTTGTATTTATGCAACGTTGTCCGAGATGGTAGATTCCAATTAAAATTGTATTTATGTCAGAAGAATCGAAACTTCTTTATTCAGTAAATTTAACGTTAAACCTAATGTTGTTATTACTAAAAGTAAATCTAGTGGTTGGACATAATTTTTTTATTTCTGCGCTTTTTACTGTTAACATGTTCTCTATAGCCGTGTTCGTCCAAGCATATCAGCGGTGTATCGCAAACTTTACATTTCCATTACATATGCATTGCATATATTATCAGTTTTATACAAGTGTTCTTACTGTCTTACTACTTATATTATTTATATTACATTTTACATTCATTTTTCTATTCATATTTCCTTTCTACGGTATCATCGGGAGAGTGCAAAAGTAAACTATTTGTTATTAAACTAATTATATTAGATTTCATAAGCAATTAATAAAAGTTAATGCTTGTAGAAATTGAATTTTTTTGTGCTTATAGTTTATGAGAAACAAGTGATGTTATATGAGATAGGATACATCAATGGAGAGAACAATTTTTATCAGCACGACAGGATAAAATCCATTGTAATAAGTACGTATGTACAAACAAATATATGAAACACTTTCTCCATTTACAACTATTATTACATAGCATAAATTGGATAAGATTCGAAAAAAGAGATGTAACGCAGGCATAATTAGAATAATCTACGAAATTAGTTAACGGATCTGTAGATGTACTATTACAAATTTGTCGTAACTTCATATATTGAGTTAGACCGTTCCATATCTACGCATGTAACATAGGCACAATTAAAACAATCTTTGAAATTAATTAACGGATCTGTGGACACACCATCACAAACTTGTCGTTGCTTTTTAAGATCGAATTCCATTTTTAAAACATTATCAAACTTTTCTAGCACGCGATCGTTTTTTGTGTCTACTGTATTGTGCAACAACACATTTATTTTGTCCAATATTTGGATTAACTCCACTAACGATAACACAATACACAGTCAGTCTCAGAGAAAACGGACCTCTTTTAAAATAAAAACAAAAGCTTACTATTTTGGTAAAATTCATTTATTTTATTCAAAGTAGTCGCCTTCGACTTCAATACAACGTTCTGCACGATCAATTAACATATCGAATGAATTTTTAAATTCATCTTTAGAGATGTTTACGCCTTTTTAATGGGTTTTACGGCAGCATAACGCTGTCCTTTCATCGGCAAACGTAGTTTGGAGAATAGGTAGAAATCAGAGGTTGATGGTTAAAATGTCATTTCTAATTAGAAAATCAGTGATAAGCGTCGAGCCATGAAGTGGTGCATTATCATGTAACAAACGCCAGCTACCATTTTCACGATATTGAGAGCGTACACGGCGAGTACGCGCCAAAAGACACTTCATAACACCAAGATAATATACAGCATCGACTGTTTGACTAGTTGGTACAAACACTTTGAGCACTATGTCTTTCGAATCATAAAAACAACTCAACATTGTCTTCACTTTTGACTTCTCCGAACGGCTTTTTTCGGTCTTTCTTCGCTTGGATGATTCCATTTAGAGCTTTGACGCTTTGTTTCTGAATCATTAGTTACAATAGAATACCTGAAATTTTCGTCCTATTTTGAGTCTTCAATCAAGTCTGTACAATGTTGAATTCGGAGGTATTTTTGACCACCAGTTAGCTTGTGTGAGAAGATTTGCGCAAGGTTTGCACAAATCTTTCAATCTCAATCCCAAATGCTGTGTCAAATGCGATGAATTGAATCATTGGAAATATTGATTTGCATTCCAACGTATCGCAATGAGGACTTCGGCACATTTCTGATAAATTGACGCACAAGTTCGATGTTACTTTTCGTAACCTCAGATTTTTTTGCACCAGGATGTTCGTCGTCATTTATGCCCGTACGACCGCCTTTAAATCGTTGATACCACTCATACACACTCGTACGTGATAAACACGCATCACCATACACTTATTTCATCAAATTAAATGTTTCAGTAAACGATTTACCGAGTTCTAAACATAACTTGATATTTGCTCTTTGTTCAAAATTCATTTTTCGACCAATACCAAATATACACTGTTACTTTATGGACAATTTCTTTGCTTCTAATGATGCAGATGTCATAATATTTCGACATAACATTGGTGAAAGGTCTACCTTAACGACGCATATTTTTTTTAATAGATGGCGCCACTAAGAATTACTAATTTAAAAACGTTTCATTTTTTCTGCGGCATACTGTGTATATACCAATTTTCCTATTGCGTCAAGTACTCCTTCATAATTATTGTAAAGTTTTTAATCTGTTTAAATGGATTAAATTGTAGAATCACATATTAAATTTTTTGAAAATGCTAAGAATAATAAAAATCCCCCCGAACCCATGTTCCTCAATGTGTTAGAATTGACTATGCTGGTTTGTGAGTAAACAGAGGCACTGTCTGCGAAATTCTCGAAATCGTTTGGGTGATTTGCGAAACACTTTATTAGTATTTGCTGTTAATGCATCAACCTCTGGAAAAGATTCTCGTATAGTTTATGCTACAAAATGCAAACCATGAATTTTACAACTAATAAGTAAAAATCTGTTAAAGACTTCTTCAAGAAAATGACATACAGAACGCATTGTCGCGGCACCATTGCTCATAGACATCAACAATTGATTAGTTGTAAATTGTAGCGTATCCAGCACTAGCCTCACAATCACTTCGCCAATACACTTTTCTAATTTTTTGCTAGCTAGTAAGATCAGAAACGGGTTTAGGAAATTGCAGTATACGTATTATAACGTAACATACAATAGAGTTCTTTTTAGATTTGCTGTTTTGTCAGCACAGATATTTATCTTTTACTTCAGTTGTGAACCTGTTTTCGATATCTTCACGTATATATGGTAGATAGTAGTTGTATTTATTTCAGAAGTGATGTACATAAGTATTCTTTATCTAGTAGGCGAAATGGCAACCCACAAGCAAGAAGCATGAAGAGTAAATCGAACGTAAATTGATCTCTCGATGGCATGACACTTTTTTTATTTGTGTTTCATACTATTTGCATACTTTCTGCAGTCGCTTTTGTCCCAACAAGTATTATTAATTTAATTATAAGATAAATTGGGAAATTCACGGATATACTTTTTGACTGTGTCAACCAAAGAGCGCTTTTTATTTTTCGACATAATTGAATATCTACAAAGCGCAGAACGTGACGGCAAGAGAATCGAGTCCGTTACGCCAAGAGTCGAAAGAAACTAAAGCAAATAATCATTAGTCGGGAGTCCGTACTTATTACGAACGGTGTGCTGATAAATGTGACCGTACTATACATCAATCTCTTATGTAATTTCAAGTTTTGTGTTTTGATGTTGCGCATCAGTTGCTATTTTAAGTTGATTAGAATTTACCACAAAATGTGTTTAACATTTCGAAGACGTAAATGTACCTAAAAATATAATTAAGACCATCAAATTGCTTAAATCCTTAATTACTTAGTCATCAAAGCAATATTTGCTGTATCACGCCTATGACTTTGAAGAAATCTGTCGTTAAGTAGTCATTCTTTAATGTAGATATGACTTTTGTGTGCTTGTTGTTTAAAAGTGGTAAGCCTAGACTGTTGTTGTAAATTGAAAACACGTTTTCTTTGAAGTCTGTTTTTTACGAGATTCACATTTTCTACGAGATTCGCATCTGCAGATTGCGATCCAATCCAATACTGCAATATCATTTTCCTCTTTTCAGGACTTACTACGTAAACTTTGATGTTTGCGAATGTTGTTTCACTCTAAAATGACATGCCGCTTTTCATCCAATTTATTTGGTGGGTACTATTTTTATTTAAACAAGTTTCTGTAAACGATAGTTTTTAAAAAGGTAGCCGAGATTATATCCTTTTATTAAAATTTATTTACAATATAATTAAAAGAATTTCATAGTATATATATATATATATATACATTAGTATGTTCCTTTTTTCTCTTTTGCCGTTTGTAATTAATAATAAATAATATATGTATATATATATATATATATATATATATATATTGGGTCTGGGAAAAAGTTCGTGGCGTTTTTCCCGATAGATGGCATTGGTTGCCGATAACTAAAGAACAACAAGTCACAGCGACACCACCGAGGGCTCGTTTTTTAGATGACCTTCCGAACGTTAGTTTGAGCGTAGAAACATTGTAATCGGTGCAGTGGTTGGAAAGTTATTCGCACTTGAAAATGGAGAAGAATAATGAGAAATTTCGCTATATTCTGCAATATTATTATGATAAGGGGAAGAACGCTGCGCAGGCTTGTGATAAAATTTGTGCTGTGTACGGTGAAGGTACTTTATCGAAATCTGTTGCGCGGAAATGGTTCGCTCGCTTTCGTTCTGGAAATTTCAATGTGAAAGATGAGTCACGCTCCGGTCGTCCAATCACTGAAAAATCTGATGAAATTCTTGAAAAAGTCCAACAAGATAAGCATTTCAGCAGTGTCGATATTGGCATGGAGCTAGGCATTGACCACAAAACTGTTTTGAACCATTTACACAAAGCTGGTTACAAAAAAAAGCTTGACGTATGGGTTCCTCATGAGGTGAGCGTGAAAAACATGATGGACCGAATTAACATCTGCGATGCGCTGCTGAAACGGAATGAAATCGAGCCGTTTCTGAAACGTTTAATAACCGGAGATGAAAAATGGATTACGTACGATAATCGGAAGCGTAAAAGATCGTGGATAAAGGATGGTGAGCCGTCACAAGCGTTCGCTAAGCCAACATTGACGCCAAAAAAAGTGATGCTGTGTGTATGGTGGGACTGGAGGGGAATCGTCCACTACGAGCTACTTCCAACTGGTCAGACGATTGATTCTCAACTCTACTGTGCACAACTAGAGAGATTACGCCAGGCGATTGAAAGAAAACGGCCCGAATTGATTAATAGGAAAGGTGTTGTCTTCCATCATGACAACGCCCGACCACACACTTCTTTGATGATCCGTCAAAAATTGAGAGAGTTTGGTTGGGAAGTTTTGATGCACCCACCTTACAGTCCGGATATAGCACCCTCTGACTATCATCTGTTTCGATCTCTGCAGAACTCTCTCAATGGAATTAAGTTGGTTTCAAAAGAAGCCTGTGAAAACTACTTGATTCAGTTTTTCGACCAGAAACCACAGAAGTTTTTCACCGATGGGATCATGGATCTACCAAAAAAATGGCGAAACATTGTCGATAATAATGGAGCATATTCGGTTTAAATGAATTCGTCCACGCGCCATGCGGGGACCAGTTGAATTTTACTGAAAAAACGCCACGAACTTTTTCCCAGACCCAATATATACTACTGAATATATATATATATACTTATTTTTATTAATTAAATTAATAAAAATAAAATAGGTCAAACTTAGGCTTGAACTCCTGACCATGCGAAATGCAGCAAAAAAGATGCAGGTTAGGTATATGAGATAAGCTGTTTTAGTAGAATAATTCGAGTTATCCCGGATAAATACACCACCATACAGAAAACCGCGAATTCATGACATCATTAGATTGGGGGGGGGGGGAGGGGACTCCTGAATTACGCTAATTAAATCCAATACTATCTGAATATACTTTCTTTCCAATGCATCCGACCACCAAGTTGCTGGATTACAAAAGTGCGCTACACTCCCGGTCGTAAAATGCTTTCCATTTACAGTATAAAAATATACAGGTACGGTGGCGGTGTATATATATATATATATAGTTTTAAAATATAAATAATAAGTAAATAATTGAGAAGAGTGGATCTCCATCTCTATTTGAAATGTTATATATATATATATATATATATGTATGTATCCGCGCGCGCGCGCGTGTGTGTGTGTGTGTATATGTAATAACAAGATTACACATTTTCGAAAGATATAATAAATAAAAACAAAACAATGCAAATTGCTATTCTGTATTTTCAGACAATAATGACGCAAACATTACTTTAATAATATGAGATTATGACATTTAATGGTACCTGATATCACAATTACATTTTAAATCTTCTAGGAGCAACATCTAAACGCCATGCCGCGAACTATTTGCTAAACTGTAAAAATTAGGTTTGAGACATTGACGTTACAAAAGTATCCTTATTACAATCAAATTATAAAAAATTAAAGAGCAAAATGTTATTTCATTCAAAATTAAGATGGTCTGTTAAATTATTAAAAGTTATTTTTATTTCTGAAGATCAGGTCAGTCTCAGAGAATTGGAAAGTAGTATAGGCCACCATCATATTCCTTCTTTTTTGGTGAAATTACGCTTTCACATTTAAGCATACATACTTATGCCTGCCTTCTTTATTTACATTGTATCCAGTTTAGAAGTATAGGGTAATCATTTCATATTTTTTATTAACATCATCAACTGCTAAAATTTTAAAAAATCATTTAAAAATAAATTCCAGATATTATTGGAGGGATATCGATGGCTCAATTTCACAAGACCCCTTTAATATTACTGATTACATAGGTCAAGTACTTTTAGATGTTGTGGTTGTTGATTATTAGACTGGTAATTGTTGTTAGAAAAGGATTAAGATAAAAGCTATAAAATTAGGTATATTATTATAATAATTAAGTATATTAAGCAATATAAATTAGATTTGCACTTAAATTAATATTTTTACTTCGAATTAGGTGTGGTCTTAGGACCTTATATCTATTTCTGCAGTGGTAGTTTAAAAATGGAAGTGCGTTTTATTCGTAATTTTACCAAAAAGTTACAATACTTCATTATAAATAATTGTTTTTTTTTCCCAGAAATATAATGGCGCTAAATATTTTTATTTTTTAAATAATTATTAATATTTTTATAAATCTCATTTCGTGAATTAATGATGTTTTACATTTAAATAAACTACGACTAAAATACACATATTTTATTAGTTAAATTAATAAAAATAAAAAAGGTCAGTGTTAGGTTTGAACCCTTGACTACGCCAAATGCAGCAAAAAAGATGCAGGTTAGGCATATGAGACAAGCTGTTTCCCTAGAATAATTCGAGTTATCCCGGTATACACACGATAATTCGTGCAGTCATCACTAGGCGGGGAGTGGGTAACCCCTGAATTAATCTAATTAAATCCAGGACTATCTGACATATACTTTTTTTCCACTACATCCGACCTCCAAGTTGCTGGATTACAGAAGTGCGCCACACTCCCGGTCAAAAACTGTTTTCCATTTACAGTATAAAACTCTATAGGTGTATAAGAATTACATTAATATAATTACTATAATTACATATTTATTCATATTTATATAATTATATATAATATAAAGAATAAGTAAATAATTGAGATGAGTTTGTCACCAATCGCTGTTTGAAACGTTTTATATATATATATATATATATACATATATATATATGTGTGTGTGTGTACATCTCTCTCTCTCTCTGTGTGTGTGTGTATGTGTGTGTGTATTACCTAGATTATACATTTTTGAGAGAAATAATAAATAAAACAATCCAAATCGTTTGCTATTCTGTATTTTCAGACAATAATGACACAAACATTACTCACAATGTAAATATCTGGATCTCAATTCTTCCAATTTCAAGGTCATACCTAGAGAGAAAAATATCTTTGTCCTCGCTATTGTCTTTGTTAAAGTTAGTTAATTTTTCGCAACACTTCGAAAACTTTTATTTTTAATAGGGCCGCACCAATAATTTATTTATTTAGACACTATCAGTATGATATATTTTTGTTACTGTCAAAGTATTTTTGTTATTCAGTTTATCTTTTAGGTAAAATATTATTCGTCCAATAAAAGGACCAGAGCTGTATTAGGTAAATAATAAACAACAATTAAGATTGAACGTGTTCTACAACAAATTATACAATATCTGTTGCTAAATAAATAATAAAATGTACTTCACTGTAACTAATGTACATTACATAATATTAATTTAATGTTATTGACGTTGTTGAGAATAATAGAATATTAAATTTCCAAGATCGTTTTCACGATTTAGTATTTGTTAGCTTTATGCAATTTTTTAAGGTGAACCAATGCCTTTTTCCATGAAGACGTGCACCAACCAGCACTGAAAATGTCTTTACACTTCACTTCTGATGCTACACACATGCTTCACCCCCAGGTATCCATTCTAAATGTCCTTAAAAATATTCATGCAAGCACATTTCACGATTCTATAACAATAGTTGATAGTTGAGATCTTTTTCAGTCGGTTTATTTACAAGAAAGAGATAATACATCATCCGTTCCTCCCATGGGATATTATATGGGACCAAATAATTCTGCCGTTATGGTTATTTTATTTCTGAAGATCAGGTCCTCTGAAGTCTCAGAGAATTGAAAAGTACTATAGGCCACCATCCTATTCCATCTTTTTTGGTGAATTTCGCTTTCACATTTAAACATACATACTATGCTTGCCTTCTTTATTTACTTTGTATCCAGGTTAGAAATATCTGGTAATCATTTCATATTTCTGGTCATCATCATCAACTGCTAAAATTGTTAAAAATTATTCAAAAACAAAACCCAGATATTATTGGCGGGATATCGATGGTTCAATTCCACAAGACCCCTTTAATATTACTGATTACATAGGTCAAGTACCTTTAGATGTTGTGGTTGTTGATTATTACACTGGTAACTGTTCCTAGAAAAGGGTTAAGATAAAAGCTATAAAATTAAGTATATTATTGTAATAATTAATTATATTAAGCAATAGAAACTAGATTTGAACTTAAATTAATATTTTTACTTCGATTATTTCTATATCTGCAGTGGTATTTTAAAAAAGGAAGTGTGTTTTATTCCTAATTTTACCAAAAAGTTACAATACTTCATTATAAGCAATTGGTTTTTTTTCCAGAAATACAATGTCACTAAATATTTTATTTTTTAAATAATTATTAATGTTTTTCCAAATCTCATTTCAGTTAATTAATTATGTTTTAGATTTAAATAAAACTACCGTATAAAATACAGATATATTTTACGAATTAAATTAATAAAAATAAAAAAGATCAAACTTAGGTTTGAACCCCTGACAATGAGAAATGCAGCAAAAAAGATGCAGGTTAGGCACATGAGATAGGCTGTTTCAGTAGAATAACTTGGGTTATCCCGGGATACGATATTGGAAATCGTGAAATCATCATTACTTGGCGCGATTGGGTGGGTATAACCCCTGAATTAATCTATTAAATCCAGGACTATCTGAAATGCACTTTCTTTCCACTGCATCCGACCTCCAAGTTGCTGGATTACAGAAGTGCGCCACGCTCCCGGTCTAAAATTAGTTTCCATTTACAGTATAAAAATATATAGGTGTATAAATATAATTTTAAAATATAAACAATAAGTAAATAATTGAGAATAGTGGGTCTCCAATTTCTGTTTGAAACGTTATATATATATATATATATATTTTTGTGTGTGTGTATATGTATTACCTAGATTATACATTTTCGAGAGAAATAATAAAACAATTCAAATTGTTTGCTATTCTGTATTTTCAGACAAACAGACGCAAAGATTACTTTAGTAATATGAGATAATGACATATGGCGATATTTGATACCACAATTACCTTTTTAATGCTTCTAGCAGCGACATCTAAACGCCATGTTGCGAACTATTTGTTAAACTGTAAAAATAAGGTTCGCGACTTGGTAAAAGTATAGGAAAGGTGGGTATCTAGCATACCCCTACACATGGACGTTCGAAAAAGTATCCTTATTACAATCAAATTAAAAAAAAAATTAATAAGGAAAAGTTATTATAATACGTTTTATGGCGTCTATTTAATAGAAATATTTTATATACCCCAATAAATTTAATAGGGTTTACAACGCAATATTATTATAATGATATTAGGAATTCATAGTAAACTATTTAGCAATTTAATAACTAGTTTTCGTGCAGCATTTGTCCGAGTAAGTTGCAATACGAGTGTTTGAGAACAGACGTAAAAGTAACTTATAAAAATGCCGAAAAGAAAGGAACTTAGCCCAGAAACTCGTAGTTCTATGATAACGCTACATGGTGAAAAATTTTCACTGCGGCAAATAGCCCAAAAGTTAAATTTATCTTATCACGCGGTGCAAGGAACAGTGAAACGATATTCACAAAGTGGATCATTACAACCAATAAAACGTTGCAGAAGGCCAAGGGTAACTACCAGACAAGAGGATTTGCGCCTAAAAGTACTATCAAAACGAAATTGGCGCCTCACAGCTCCTCAGCTTCGAGCAGAGCTGAATGAAGGCCGTCGAAAGCGGGTGTCAC
>JAVIWB010000100.1:0-13631 GCA_031893035.1 Dermolepida albohirtum | reverse complement strand
TGTACCAATAGCACATAAAACATCAGTCGTAAAAGGATGAATAGGTTTAGTTTAGACATGCGTTCTTATAATCCATGGTTATATGGAAGAGAAAGACTTCTTGAGCTCTCTGTATTGCTAATCGCAATTTTATATATATTTATAATAATACGTTTCTCTTGACAATTCATTAAAAGTATACAATAAAGTATTTTTACTATTCCTTTTTTTTTCCTTTTGTAACTATTTCTCTGTTTAAAGGTTAAAATGTAACATTTCTTTAGTTATATTTTCACTTCTGTTTAAAAAAAAATTGTGTATTTGAAAAGTTTATCAGGTTCACATTTTCTCTTTTCTCATAAAATTTCGTTTTTGAAGAACCTACACTTTAAAAACCTCTATGACTCACGTATATTCTCATACTCCAGATTGAAAATTGAATGTTTCTTTTTTTCTTAATTAAATAATTATGATATTCAATTTAATGAAATAATTTCTTTAATTTCCCCAAGTTATTTAAGAAATTATTAACAAAAAAGTAGAGTAAGTAACCACCATCAATCATTATCACTTGCCAGCAATCAATTGATGTATGATTTGTGAAAGTGTAATATTTATTACATTTGTTAATATCTTCGAAAATTGCACTATCTGCATTTGTCAAAATCCAATTTGTTTTAATGGTGTTAAATATTAATGTGATGTTCTTTCAAAGCACTGTATTATGGCACAGCAATTTTCAAATTATGTATTGAAATAAGCTTCTATATTTTGAAGAGCTATCAGTATTATTAAATTAAAGCACGAATTTTCTCAAGAATATTACCCGAGTGAATCAAATAACGTGCTCTGACAAGTAAATATTTACAACACTAACATATAGTCGGTGTATGTGTGACGAATTAAGATTCATAAGTAGGCAAATCGATTGCAATGCCCCGCTGAAATAGGGAAACAGGTTGTACAATAAAGATGTTTACTGAATTGAAAGCCGTAAATATTTATAATATGAGCGATGTCCAACTTGCTCTTTTGACTTTTTCTAACGCTTAATAATATTCTCTAGCGCAGTATGCATTCAACTGTTGGGAATGAAATCGTGCTGGTTCACTAAGCTATTGTATTTGTTATATATATATATATATATATATATATATATATATATATATATATATATATATATAAAGAAAATAACTAAATTCTGCTAAATTAATTCAAAAGGTACTTATTATTATTGAGCTATGAAATGCTATGGAGTACATGTGTTCCGAAGTGATCAAATCTGTGAAGAAAACATATATTTTGTAGTGTAAATTAGGATAACTTGCATTACATGCAGCAGGTTAAGATTTTATAATTCCCAGGCATTATCAAATAAGATACCATTAATATAATATAACTGGTGGCCAAAAGTAATGTCATAATTTGAACTGGCTGCCATTTTGTTATAAATAAAAAAAATAACTCTGTTTCATAAAAAGTTTATTTGAAAGTGTAAAATTGATGACATTAATTGGAAAAAATTATATCGCTCAAATGGTCACCTTCCGAGTTTATGCATTATTGCGCCCGTTTTACGGCATTTTGAATTGTTGATTGCAAAACATCTGGCTCCAAATTGGCTATTTTTTCTTTAATGTTAGCTTTCAAGACTTGCATGGTTCGTGGTTGTGGTAAACGCGAGATTTTAAAAAGCCCCTAAGGAAGAAATCCGGTGCTGCTGATCTGGTGATCTGGACGGCCAGTTCAAATCTCCACAATGGAAGATTACATGATCTCCAAATTGGCGTCTCAAAATCTCCATCGGTCTCAAAATCTCCATCATTGCCTGAGCTGCGTGAGGGGTTGCTCCGTCCTGTTGAAACCAGCAATGATCGAGACACCCAATGCAGCAACTTGCGGCAAAAAACTCGTTTAGCATTTGCCTGTAACGCTCACCATTTACGGTTATGGCGGTGCCATCGGTGTCTTTAAAAAAATGAGGGCCAATCAGTTTTTCACGGAAAATGCCGCACCAAACAGTCACTTTGATTGGATGTAATGTCTCTTCATGCATGTCATGTGGATTCTCTGTGCCCCAGAAACGCAGATTTTTGTTTGTTAACATAACCACTTAAGTGGAAATGGCCTTCGTCGCTCATTGTGATTTTTGATACGAAATCATCCTCTTCTTGCACCGACAGTTAGTAAGTAGCAATTCGTGAATAGTTTGCAAATTGTAGGGGGAATTTTTTCAAATCTTTCACTAAAATTTGTTGCAACGAACGTCTGCTGATGCCTAATTGTGTGCATCGTCGTCTTGTTGATGTTTGTAGATTCTCTCTGACGTCGTCGGCAACAACAGTGGTGTTCTCTGCCGAACGAGCAATACGAGGTCAGCCACTTTTTGCGACATTTGTAGTGGATCCAGTTTGCACGAAGCGCTCAGCCAAACGCTTAATTGTTCGAGCACATGGAAAACGACGACGAGGAAAACGACGATAAAATTCATTCTGCATTAAAACAACTCTAAATTTTTCAAATAAGCGGTGACAAATATTCCACAATGGGGAAGAGGGAGAGATTCGTTCAAATGGAAGTATTATATTTATTTCAGAAATAGTAACAAATCGTCTGCTAATGTTTTGAAAGGAAACTGCAAAAGTTTTATATTTCCAGCAAGAGAAACAGCATTTATTTTAAAAGCGATGAAAAGTTACACACTTACAAAGATATAATAACAAATCGTACGGAAAATATATTTAAAAACGGTTTGTTGTGTGAGAAATTTATTAGGTTCTAAAAAAATCACGTCTTGCGTCTAGTATTTCTATTTGTAGAATATTTGATTTTTAATATACATACATCCAAACATGCATTGACAAAATTTATGATCGAACAATTAATGTTTGTGTTGTTACTATCTGCATATTTTTTTAAGTCTGTTCAAGCAATTAAAACTGGTCAAGAAATGTCAAAAAAAAGTGAATAAGAGCCAATATGTACAATTTATACAAATCGCTCCTACGCTAGATAACTTTATTAAATATGAAGACGTTATTTTTTCCAAACAAAATCCAATTGTCAATAAGAACATCTGTATAAATGAATTCCTTCTAAAACTCATCAGATTATATTCCAGCTCGCAGGTCACATGTCGAATTATTCTGACTTTTCCGAGAATAGCGGTATTACATATATATAATATGGTTACATTTTTTATTTAAGTCTGCATTTACAGGCGAAGAGTATCGTTTTACTCTTTCTTCCAGTAAGTTAATGTGGATATATGATATATGTACATATATTACATAGAGTTTAAGAATTGGTTCAACAAAACAAACAGTTGATTTACTGTGTTCGTTTTAAAAATGGTCTTAGCTGAACCAATTCTTAAACATGTTAAAGACCCCTCGTTAGCCTCATCTATAGAGTAATAGTATTATTGTCGGCGCTAATTAAAATTTACGAATTCATTAGAATACAACTTCTTTCCAAATGTTTTAAGAAATGTATCTGTGACTAGATAAGTGAAAGCTCACTTATCTAGTCACTAATACACTTTTTTGATATTGAAAAAGCGATCATAAGCTAGTTCCATTAAGAGCGCCAAAACAGTTTGAATATCGTGGAAATTTTTATATTGGGTCTGGGAAAAATTTCGTGGCGTTTTTCCCGATAGATGGCATTGGTTGCCGATAACTAAAGAACAACAAGTCACAGCGACACCACCGAGGGCTCGTTTTTAGATGACCTTCCGAACGTTAGTTTGAGCGTAGAAACATTGTAATCGGTGCAGTGGTTGGAAAGTTATTCGCACTTGAAAATGGAGAAGAATAATGAGAAATTTCGCTATATTCTGCAATATTATTATGATAAGGGGAAGAACGCTGCGCAGGCTTGTGATAAAATTTGTGCTGTGTACGGTGAAGGTACTTTATCGAAATCTGTTGCGCGGAAATGGTTCGCTCGCTTTCGTTCTGGAAATTTCAATGTGAAAGATGAGTCACGCTCCGGTCGTCCAATCACTTCTGATGAAATTCTTGAAAAAGTCCAACAAGATAAGCATATCAGCAGTGTCGATATTGGCATGGAGCTAGGCATTGACCACAAAACTGTTTTGAACCATTTACACAAAGCTGGTTACAAAAAAAAGCTTCGTAATTTGAGCGTGAAAAACATGATTGACCGAATTAACATCTGCGATGCGCTGCTGAAACGGAATGAAATCGAGCCGTTTCTGAAACGTTTAATAAAGATGAAAAATGGATTACGTACGATAATCGGAAGCGTAAAAGATCGTGGATAAAGGATGGTGAGCCGTCACAAGCGTTCGCTAAGCCAACATTGACGCCAAAAAAAGTGATGCTGTGTGTATGGTGGGACTGGAGGGGAATCGTCCACTACGAGCTACTTCCAACTGGTCAGACGATTGATTCTCAACTCTACTGTGCACAACTAGAGAGATTACGCCAGGCGATTGAAAGAAAACGGCCCGAATTGATTAATAGGAAAGGTGTTGTCTTCCATCATGACAACGCCCGACCACACACTTCTTTGATGACCCGTCAAAAATTGAGAGAGTTTGGTTGGGAAGTTTTGATGCACCCACCTTACAGTCCGGATATAGCACCCTCTGACTATCATCTGTTTCGATCTCTGGAGAACTCTCTCAATGGAATTAAGTTGGTTTCAAAAGAAGCCTGTGAAAACTACTTGATTCAGTTTTTCGAGATGGGATCATGGATCTACCAAAAAAATGGCGAAACATTGTCGATAATAATGGAGCATATTCGGTTTAAATGAATTCGTCCACGCGCCATGCGGGGACCAGTTGAATTTTACTGAAAAAACGCCACGAACTTTTTCCCAGACCCAATATATCGTTTAACGTACTATATCAGGCGTCATACCTCAGTAGAGTGTCATTAATGTATTTATTACAAGGGATCTATACCTAGTCTTGTTTTATTCAATTTGTAAATGGACAGCTTTCGCGATTTCTTAAAAAACAAAGTAAAAATTGTTGAATGTCTTGACGACTTTTGTATTTTCTCTAATAGGAAAGATATTAATTATATTAAACAAAATATGGAACTAGACTTGAGAGATAGGATCTATTGGTTAAATCGAATTGTCCCAAAATATCAAAAAAAAATCCACTAGTTATTTCGCCATGACTTTGCATTGTAAACTAAAATGGGCAGATCATATAGATCAAGTTACACAAAAATGTGCAAAATACACAAACATATTATGGGTAATCGAAAAATATCGATGGGATGTTAAAATCACAACTTATGTATGTATATCAATCGTACATTTGATCTATTATAGAATAAGACTTTGAAACGCGGGAAAATGTGAACGTCGTGAATAAGGTGTGTACTTTAGCTGTGGATGATCTCGCAGGTTTGGGAATCATAAGATAACTCTTCTTTCCGAAATACTACGTAATACGACAATGTTATATATGTACAATTACTTAATTTGAAATTTGAACTGTTTTGAGTAAAACTCATATAATGTAAATTAGCTACATGATATGCTGTTACGTAAACCCATATAGTTAATATACTCATTCTGCCATAAATACCTCCATAAAAATGAAATTCTGGGAAATGCTGTAATCCGTTAAGCGGCGGTAAATTTGTATAGTACCGAATATTACCCATTGACGATGTATAAAATAAAAGAAAATAACTTTAAAATTTCTGGAACACTTACCTTGCTTATAGTTGTTACTACGTATCGCGAAGTAGATAAGTGGTGAAAAGTTTGCACATCACAATATTGTGTTAATCTGGAAGAATCGGAACTTTTTGAAACATTTTTTATGTCGCGTATAGCACGTAACAGTGCATCGCTCTTTATTCGCACCGACCTCACCGACGATAACACAGTATTTTGCAGTTTTTCTATTGCGTCAAGAATACTTTATAATTGTCATAAATAGTTTTTAAGTCTATTTCAACGCAAGTATCTTGATATCTAATCTGACTTCCCTTAATAGCTGCAGCTTACGCAGAATTAAATTATTGAATCGCTAGTTTGATTTGTTGGAAATATTCAGAATAATAAAAAATCGCCTTCAATCATGTTTTCCAACGTGTAAGAATTTACTGTGGTGGTTCGAAAGTACGGGGTACAAAGTCTCTGACAGTCTCTAAGATACACACTTAGAGAATACCAATGCGTTCTGTAGGTCGTTTTAAGTGATGGTTTCCTGGCACCATCTCTCATAAGCATCGGTCGATTGGTTGAAAGTTCAAACTTTTGTAGTGTATTCAGCACTTTTACGATCTGTTGTTTCGTCAATTCAAAATCAGCCGTTTGTCTTTTACTACATCTTTGATTCTATTTTTGAATTCTTCAAGTAGAGACGGTAGATGGTTACGTAACACTGTCCGAGATGGTAGCTTAAGTTGGAATTGTTTTTATGCCAGAAGGATAAAAAAAACTGTATTTTTTATTCGGTAAGTTACGATAAATCACATGTTGTGGGTTATTAAAAGTAAATCTAACATGAATTCAGACGTTGGTATCACTTTTTTTTAATTTCTGTAACTATATATATATATATACAGCACGACCATCATATCCTTGGACAAAAATCTACTGCGCATCGTAGGCGTGCCGGGTGGTACACTCCGAGTCATCGGTAAGCTGTTTGTGTCCTCAGTGTGCTTATGATCGTTGCGTGGTTAAGTTGTTAAGTTACGGTTAGTCAAAGTGAGTAATTGAGGTCTTGCATTATAATTGGTTATTATTTGTTTTATTTTTTAATTAATAATGTCCAACTTAGGAGGTGGAAAAGGACTGCATTCACAAACCCGTGAAGTCGTGTTTAATGTTTTTAAGTTTTTAAAGACAATTTCAGATAACGAAACAGACATAAGAAATTGTACAAAAAGCGAATTAAAGGAGATACGTAGCAAGAGCAACTGGTGTTTCAAGAGCTTCTGTCTATAATATTTTAAAAGAGGGGAACGAATATCAAGCAGAACCAGAACGAAATGAGAAAGAGAACACAGAACAAACTACTCAGTTTTCAAATCGCCAAAAAAGAAAAGATCGAGGAAATGTTTAGTAATGGATTCAATAGACGACATTGACCTATACCAAATAAAACATATTATTTATAATTTCCACAAGACAAATAATCAGCGGATTACTATTAAAAATTTACTTTAAAGAAGATCGCCTGGCGTAATCTCTCTAGAAAAATTATAAAGCACTTGGTTTTAGATTCTGTGCTACACAAAACAATCGCAAGATATTACAAGAAAAACCAGTTGGAAGTAGCTACAAATTTTTTACGAAAAATAGATGTATATCCCCTCCAAATCGTCCACCATACACACAGCATCACTTTATTTAGCGTCAATGTTGGCTTAGCGAACGCTTATTTTCGACGGCTCCAAGGGCCATCCTTTATCCACGATCTTTTACGCTTCCGATTATCGTACAAAATCCATTGATTATCATCACGGTTATTAAACGTTTCAGAAACGGCTCGATTTCATTCCGTTTCAGCAAAAAATTCAGCAGATGTTAATTCCATACCATCATGTTTTTCACGCTCAACTCTATGAAACAAGCCACATTGACCGTCAAGCTTTTTTTTTGTAACCAGCTTTATGTAAAAAATGGTAATAAACAAAACAGTTTTGTGGTCAATGCCTAGCTCCATGCCAATATCGACACTGCTGATATGCTTATCTTGTTGGAAAAATTTTTGGCATCACAATTTCATCAGATTTTTCAGGATTAAAAGGCTAGCGGAAGAAAAATTTAAAAGCATTACAGTAAATTGAAATTTCCACTCACGAAAGAGTCGAAGATGAATATAAACAAAATGAAGTTTTTATGCGCAACAGATAATTATAAACGTACCTTCACTGACAGTGACACATGATTCAGAATTTTAGTAATCATTGCTTTGTGAGTGTTTTATTATGTAATTTATTATGTATAATATTTTGAAATAAAGCTAAATTTCTCATTATTCTTCTCCATTTTCAAAAATTTTGTAATTACATTATCTACCTAATCATATTAAGATTTACTTTCATAGTACATCCTCAATAGAACACTATTAAATAACACTTAGCAGGTCATTAATTAATAAAATTCCAGCCGTATAACATATATTGTAAATAAAAATTTTCTGTGACTTGTTATTCTTGGCGTCGCGTAGTACAAAATAAAACCGCGCCTTTCTGTTGGGAATGTACCTAATCACCGAAGCGAGCGACACACTGGCGACTGAGTACGAGTATATATATATATATATATATATATATATATATATACTATGTAACAGTCAATAATTGATTACATTGTTAAAGCTAAAATTAGGATTTGGTCGTACATATTAATTCTACCAGCGGCTATGTATAAGAATAGATTAGGGATTTCCATATCGATTCTTTTGCAGGTTTTGTCTACATCCGTTCGTTCTGTATGTTTAGTTTGTTCCACCAGATCCCTTGTAACGTGAAACATGTTTTTCCCTTTACCCTAGAAAAATAATTGTATAAGGTACTGTGAAGATGGCGATATGGGTTTATCAAACAATATCATCCAGGTTTTGTTGATAAATTCTAGATCCTTAAAATGAAACATTCTATTCTAATAATTAAAAATAACAGGTGTTGTTTTGGAAAGTTCGTGTCAATTTTATATATATATATATATATATATATATATATATATATATATATGTTTATATCATGATAAGAATAATATAGATATTACGAATAAATTAATAGTTAGAAGTTTCACCGTATATTGTACAATTATAACAATATGATGTAATTTCAATAATTGAAGAAAATAAAGTGTATTTTTGGTATTTAATACATTTTTTATGGGAAAAAGTGCTATCGAGGCGGTCAGGAAAATATACTGTGTTTGCTGCAATTTTTGTAATAGAGCCCAATCATTCGCAAGTGGTTTGTTTAATTTTAGAGCTGGGAAATTTTTGCTTGAAAGATTCACGGTCTATAAGATCACCTTCATTGATCGAGGTGAAATAAAGGCCTTAACTGAAAGCAATCACTGCTACACTATATAACGTGTAGCAAAAGTCAATCAAACAATACTGTAATTGAAAATTTGCAGAAGTGTGGGAACTTAATCGATGCGATTTCAGGTCTCTTCACTTTATATCATGTGATACTCTTTATAAATGGAATGGCAAGCACTGATTTATAAAACGAATTTATTGGAGACTTATAAAGTGGGTTTTTATAATAATTTTGAACGTAAATATCGCGAAGTTAAAAAAATTTTTCATCAATATTTCTGAAAGCTGATCTTTACCATTAAAAATCATGTTTTGTGTTTGGTGGAATTTGAAGTTAATTCTTTGTTGCAAGTAACTCGTTTGACGAAAAAATAACAAATGAAGAGACATGACCGGAATGTATCATTAAATAAAAGATCGTTTTCCATCGTGACAATTGTCGGTCAGATACTTCTTTGTAGAAAAATGTAGTAAAAGTTTCCTCACATTTCTAATAACATGTCATTAGGCAGAAAATTTATTTTTGGAAATGGAATATTGCACCATCTTGCATTCATTGTTTTTGACATTTTAAATTTGGTAATTCGATGGTTAACTCATATTCTAGATATTACTTTGAAGAGTTTTGAATGCGTTTCTTTTAAATTTATGTTCATGTATGTACATCTGAGAATTCTTGACATGTATTGTAATATTTGAAAAAAAAATTAAGGCAATTATTTGCAAACAATTTGAAAACAATTTAAGTTTGTTATTGATTTCAAAATATCACCTTAGAGGAATTTAGTACAGATTTTTATATAGTTTTTAATTTATTACGTTTCCATAGAAAGTCCAATTTTCTGTTACGCAGGAAATAAACTAGGAAATTTTTTTACTCAACAGTAAAGTTTTGATTTATTGACATCCATGGCAAAAGTTCCAGGTGCAAAAACAGCCGTTTAAGAATCTAGTAAATTCTTATAAGCAAAGTAATTATTATTTTATTGCATAAAATCTCTGGTTGATTATGAAAGAACAGTTGCATACGCCTAATTTTCTCGGTTTTCTAAAATTTTTATACCTAATTAATAGTTCTATACAAGCGTACTGGAAAATTTGGTTTCCTTAATACTATTTTCTTTTTAGATAATAAAGTCGTATAAAGTTTTTTAACTTTAATCATTTAGGAGCACTCTCTACAATTGCATTGTTGATATTAGAGCAGTTACACGCACACTAGATTCTCGTTATAATAAGTACATACCGAATATTTACGATGATTCATCCAAGCCTAATTGCTCTGCTCATTTGTATGTTTGTTGGTATATACATATTTATTACACACTTACTACATCGGATCATTTCCTGTCGTGTCAATAAAAATTGACTTCTGTACTAATAATATTTCATTCTATTAAAAATTGCCATAAAAATGATGTTTTTATTAAAGAGATGGGATGTGAGATATTTTCCAGTAAATTGTTTCATTTTTCTTGAGCGAGGTTCAGAAATAGAATTAAAATCATGGTAAAGGACTCTGGTTTCCTCAGTTGCACTATTCTTTAATATCGTACCCCTTACATACTTCATATATTTTTAAACGTGAACGAATGTACTCCCATTTTATGGTAGTGACTTCTTATACGATAGAAATTTCAGCATTCACCAGTTCGTAACGAAGTTGTGATATCCACCTATAATTATATTACTAGACATTCCTAATTTCAGAGATTGGTGATTAGGGGGCATATCCTCAATAAGGACACTGTCTCGGATTCATATATCGAAGTAATTCGGCATTTACTTATATTACATTACTATTGGGTTCAATGAACAGAAGATATCTCGTATTTTTATTATACAAAGTGACTTTTAGGAAATGAATGTTTGCCATATGGCTAGAGTACAGCCGAATGTGCCGGTAGAGTGACAGAAGTGATGGCATTTGCTTCGGGGTGATACCGTTTCAGTTGCAATGGAAGAGTGGATGCTACAGTACCATTTGTTTGCCTTCGTTACCTCAATTTGTAATGTTGAGTTTATCATCATAACAGCCGAACTTTCAGTTTAATATAGGCCGGAATGATGTAGTTCTTTGTATCAATACGATCCTTGGTTGGGTCAAAGATTTGGTGGTATCGGGAAACATGAACAAGAAGTCGTCGGGGTCAAGAAAATCTGCATGATGCTCAGAAACTTCGCCAGAAAGAGAAGCAATAAGGAGGAACCCTCATTAATTCGCGACATACAGATGAATCGTGAACTCAAATTCCCATCCCTAGAAAATGCAGTTGCTGTATCAAAATATTCACTAACAGTATTATAAACACATGCAGATAGTGGCGTTTTGTTGTAAAAAAATGTGGGTTGTACAACTATACCTATAAAATGTATCCAGGTCAATTAAAACCATCGTCATCTTTTGAGCGTCCTTGACAAAATATTTAATAATTAACCGTTACCATCAAAAAAAAAAGGAAAACAAAACAATGTTCTTTAATTAAAGCCGCGAAGAATTAAATATTCTGCCAAAAGTACGATTTTTATTTGTAATTTATTGATTTGACTTTTAATTGCTTATGGTTCTGCTAAGGCTTTCATTTTTACTATCTAATTTATAGAATGCCTTCAAGGAGGTACCTGCAATAAATTTTCAATTTCATTTTATGTAAGCAATTAAACGTATGACATAAACTACTATACTGTTTGTGAACTGCACAACACAATTCCTGCAGTTCAAAGTGGCAAAAACATGTATATGGTACTCGACTGTTTGTTTTCATATCTTAAATACATTTTTTGCTTTTGATAGCAAGAAGTTTCAAAGTTGTTTTTGCGGAGTATTTTCCTCACAACACATAACTTTTTTCTTATTTCGTTGTTTTCATTTGATATATTGTGTAGGTAAAATTTCCAGTGTCGTAATCTATAAAATTGTTTTACCTAAACATTATAGCATAACCAAGAAAGAAGCGCAATGAAATAAAGCCACTGAAAAGGTGCCACTCTTTATTACATTGTTAAATTGTTGATTGATACATGTAATTTAGAATACACTACGTGTTGGTAGTGCATTGTAAGCATTTGCAGAACTTACACATATTATGCTGAAGTGAATTGAAAATGGGATATCAACATGCAAATCAAGAAATTGTAAAAGTAAAGGTGTTGAATTCTTAAAGATGTACAAAACGACGCCTAGAACCAAAAAGTAGACGCTCCCATCAAATATCAACCAAGCTTCTGCGAAAAAATGACAATTACTGAAAATTATACAAAGAACATCAAAAAATTGCTGCGAGCGAATGCTGTGATATGGAAACCTGTCCATCTCTCAGAATAGTACAAACAGTAGTCCATCCTTGTCCATTAATAAATTATACTCTTTAAGAAACCATAATTGCAGTGATCGCCTTAAACTTGATAAAGAACATACTAATCGAAGGAAGGAAGCAGCAAGACCGGCCGACATTCGGAACAGAGTCCAATTATTATTTGGTGAGTAAGATACAGTGATACTGTCGATATGCAGTTTGGAGGAGAAATATTCAAAACGCCTTACATATTCAAGTAAGACGACAATGTCAATATCTAATGAGGAAGAATTACTCATTTTATTTGTACTTACAAATTTAATAACTTTTCCTGTCGAGTGTTGGCATTTTTTCCATTGATAGTGCTACTTAAATTCCATACTTCTATCTCTTGCATTACTATTATATTGCTATTTGTCATTAACAAAACAAGTTTTTTCATTTTTTATTGGAAAGGTTGAGGTATGTTATAATTTAGTTAAAATACATCAACTTATATTTGTTAATAAAAGTAAAAAGATAACAAAAACGTAAGTGGATGTAATCACTGTGCGGAGTGCGGAGGAAAATTATACTATTATCTATTGTGCATCAAATAATTGAGTCTTGTTTCGCATGTCTATTTCTATTTTACACACAGTTACTTGTGAATTCTGGATGTAGTGCTATGTAATATTTCCTTGTAGCTGCTTACTCCCCAGCCAGTGAACAATGACACAAACTAATATTTCATATTTCGAGCTAGCATTAATGTTGCTTCTTTTAGTAAAATTATCCATAAAATGTATTCTCTCCATATTGTGGTTTTAATGTATTTTAATACATAGAACATTGTTCAATTCGGTATTTGATTTCTTCAGCTTTTATAAATTCTTCTAGTATAGTTAGAAAGAAAGCACAGAGTTTGGCCTTTTGTTGATAAACGACATCTACGACATTATTTTTGTTCTTCGCTTATTCCGCCGATGAACTTTTGCTGTATGATAGTCTTTCTGACTGTGCTTAGAGAAAATATCGGCTTTTTTAAGTATGGCATCAGTGGTAAATTACTATAATTGGAGCAATTAATTTATTGTTGTCAACTTTAATATCGACATAAATGCTAATACAATGAACAAATCCCCAGGTATGCTACTGACAACGAACCGTTTCATGTCACATTTGTTAGTTTTAGCGATTGTGCTACTACTTTAGTTCTCGAATTTAATGCAGTAAGCACATACTTGTTTAAATTAATATTTCTCAAGACGCCATACGTTGGCAAGAGATGTTTTATATTATATAAGTTTATCTTAAAAAGCTTCATTTTCTGGCGACGGGACATTACTCTCACCATATTGAGGGTA